>JARKHS020011016.1:0-145223 GCA_030143305.2 Amblyomma americanum | reverse complement strand
GCGTTTCTCGCATGCTCGACAACACTTACGTGCTATCATCGACAGTCAAGCGTTTATTCCGTTACTGTGGGCAGTGGCCCGCGGTGAAGCTGCAGTGACAGGACACGGTGCGCATTCGCAGCGCAGGCTTGGCGCTCGCGCCACTGCTGTCCATGCGCGCGCGCGCAGTTTTCTGTCTCTCTGCCTGACTGTCACCTATCTATTCTGGGCGCATTAGCAAGAGCGTGCGCTGCTAAAGAGCTCACTCGCCGCGCCGTCTCAGTGACGGTGGCGTTCGGCTGCTGCGCCCACCGCTCAGCATCCTCTTCGCTGGTGGGATCTCGGCCGTGGTGGCAGCGTTTCTGCGGAGACAGAAAAGGAAGGGGTGAAAAGAAAAGAAGGAGAGCAGGGGATGGGAACGACGAAGGAAAGAATCGAAAAGGAGGTGCGAAGGCAAGTGGAGAAAAGAGAGAATAACAAGAAGGGAGGGAAGAAGGAAAAGCAATAAAGCTTCCCGGTGGCCTGCTTACAAATTATAGCAAGTACAGGGCGTGGCAGCAACGACGCGGCCACGCAACACAAGGCGTGCTAGAGCCTTCTGAAGGCTCCGGTGCCGTGTTCCGTTGTCTCGCTTGTCTGTGTGAATTTATTTGCGCCAAGGTGTATTTTCCAAGTTTCAGAAAGGTGCCATGCTGTGGTGCCAGGACGCCGGCCTGTGGCCGCTGTATTATCATGATCGGCGCTCCTGGTGTTCTGTGTAGCACGATTTTTCATTTCATTAGGATCACATTTATTTTATCACCTATTCTGCTTTCGGACGAAAACTCGCTACGCCTGAATCGCGGCTTCACGGGCATTTCAGAAAATGCATCACCCTCGAGACTAGCTCCGATATGCACAACCTGCGAAACGAAAAGCCGCGCCCTCTACTGGCCACAGTCGGTAGTCGTGAGAAGAGTTCCCCCGTTCCGGTGTGTGCGCTCGGCGAGGTGGTGACGGGGACGCGTCGGTGCTGTCGCTCGGCATTCCTGGGCGTCCTTTGTCGCGCGTCCCACTTGGCCGGCTATCATCGGTTATTTCCGACGAGCAGAGCTGCAGACCTGTCTGTCTGTGGGCTGCGGCGTCAGCGGGGACGTCCGCGAGCTGCCGAGCCGAGTGCCGCTGTCGACAGCGCTTCGGGGAGCCGCGGCCCACGGAGCCTCCGCTGCCTCCTCAGAATCCTCTCTCTCTTCCTTTTTTCTCTGCTCAACCGTGGCGACGAGTGAGGCCCGCTACGAACGTCGAGCTCTTGCTGGGGCCGCCTCTGCTAAGCGGGCGTGGCGGCGTCCATGGTGGTTAAAGACAAATAGGTGGCCGTCCCGAAGCAGAAATGCGGGGCAGCCACTAGTTATCAGGCAGTGTTATTGTTCGGTCGTTTTCGTTCTTCGATCTGTGTAGTAAGCTGACCGGCGCTTTTGGGTTTGGAACCTACGGCTGAAAGGCCTCGCGTTGGCAGCGGCCTGCGACTGGAAAGTAGCTATGCGAACAATTCGCGTTGCGATTAGTAGCAAGGTGGAATACTTGCCCTGGTCTTGGCTCCTCCTGTGATAAACACTCGAGTTGCATGATGGGCATTGAGCTGCGTCCATTTGAGACCTGCGATGAGAAGTTGGAGCCTGTGCCGCCATTTCTTGACCGACGTGCAACGTGGCAAAGCCAGCTTTGGAACTTTTGAGGTCCTCTGTAGCGCTTTGTTGTATATGTGTAGGCTCTATATCTGTCACCGCCTGGAAAATGAAGTCAAGGTCATATGGAGTGCCCTCGTCTCCCTGAACCAGCCGGAAGCGTCGTTATAAAGCCATTTAGGAAGCCAGAGGGGGAGCTGTTGTCTTTTCTTCTGCTCCGCCTGCTGGTTTTTTGTTTGTTTGTTTGTTTGAGGAATCGATGTATGTTCGTTGAATCTGGCGTGCCCCGTGGTCCACTACAGATATTATATAGTGCACAAGCAGAGATGTGTGGAGGTATTTATTAGTGGCTTGTTCATAATAAAATAAAAACGTAAGGAGAAGATGTTGCTAGCCGCGGCGTCTGCTACCGAAGCCTGGAGCACCTGAGCTGCGGCTAGCTGAAGGAAAAGGGGCGGGGAGAGGGCAGGTAAAACTCGTCTTAGGTGTGCAGCAATTCTCTCGTGTCGTAACGGGTCAAATAAAGATGTTAGTTAAGCAGTAAATAAAACGACAAAAAAAGGCCGACGTGTTCGTCAACTGGACATTTATTTTAGTTCAGCCGCCTGGCACTGATGCCGGCGGATGAAACAGGCGTCCGCTCGCGCTTGCATGTGTATCAGACGATTGATTAGCGTCATGGCGTCCGAATTTTATCTTTTTTTTTTGCCGGACTCCCGTGCCCCAGAAACCGTCGCGAGAGCAGTTGTATTGACGTGTCTGCGCACGTACATACTCAGTGAGCTCCAATACTTCGTGTACCGCGCCCTCACCCGCGGTGCTCTTGGAATGATCTGAAAGAATAATTATGAGGCCAGGCCCTTCGATACTTTCAAGGACCTCGCTGCCGCTTACACTGTGAACGTGAATACGCCTTTGTGGGAGTAAAAAGGGAGTTTGCTGTCATCTAGAGCAATCCCTTTTTATAAATGGGGATTAGCTAGAGTACGTGTTACTCTCTTTTTAGTCCTTTCTGTTTAGAGTGTAGAATTCAGCAGAGGTGACGACGTGCCTTAAAGCAACCACGAGTCCGCTCACTAGCTGTCCCCCAGTAACGGGCATAAATTGTAGTGGGTACTGAGAAAAAGAATAAAAACGATATTGCCCAGCGCCAGTAATGGACATTGCAGGGCGCTCGTACGCGTCTCGTTGGTCGAGCCGCGGCCTTTTGAGTATAAACCTCGACGAGCTCCTCGGTGGCGAGGATGGAGAGCGTCCCGCCGAGGACTGCAGCTCTCGTCGGCGCCGTCTTCCGACGTGTCGCCCCTTTTCGAGATTGCGTACAGTCGCGGCCCTCGGACCTATTGTTCGTCGGCTTCCCCGCCGCACTTGGCCGCCGACGGCGCGGTTCATCCCGATGCCCTGGCCTCGGGCCAGAGGGCGCTGCCGGAGGGCGACTCGATTTGCTTCAGTTCGCGTCTTGGTTCCTCGCTGCCATTTGCGTGCGCCCAACGATGGCCCGACTACTACCCCCCCCCCCCCCCCCCCCCAATCTTCCAACATCTAGCTATAGCAGGAGACCATCTCGAGAGTATTGTGTACGGGGCAAGCGTTTTTTAAAAAGGCGCTGCCCCTTAAAAGTGGGCCGCCGACGTCACAGCTAAGTGCTGCTCGTGTGTTTTAACGATGTTGTGCGCGAACGACAGCGCCGCGCGCTTATGCGAACGGGTCCGCTGTTAGCCTCACTCGCCGGCTGTATCACGCGAGCTTGCGTTTCTGTCGAGGGAAGAGAAGCAGTCCTGGCGGGTAAGGGAGCGCGGAAAGCGTGCATCTGTAGCGGGAGATGGCTTCGCGAGCTGTTCTTTGATGGTCGCTTGAAAGGGGGACGCAGTGGTGTGTGAGGGGTATTGCGAAGGACGATGATGAGCGGTCAGCGGCGGTTTTTTTAATGGCTACAGAAGCCGGGCTGGAATTGCGTAGAAGACCGCGCGAGCTCTTTCTAGGCGCGCGTGTTGGAGTTAAAAGCTGGTAAATAAGGCCGACGCTTCACATTTACCGGAGCAAGTTCTCGTCGCGTTGCTGGTGGGATTTCACGTTTATGTCGACTACTGTTTGCCGCATGGGCAGTCATTCGGAACGTCTATGATTCAAAGCAAACGCCCCACACTCCAGTACCTGCTATCGGGCCAGTGCTCGTACCGGAATTGTGTCGTTGATAATTTAGAAGATAGCCTGCGCATCAGTGACTCCGGGCCCTCGTGCACCTCGAGCTATTAGTCGCCCACACTTCCATTGAAGAGAAAAAACAAACAGCGCAGCGACGACGGACAAGAAAGAAGGAGGGCAAGCGCTGTCCTTAGCCTCGCTGCGCTGTTTTTTATTTATTCAATTATGCACCAACTCGCTCAGTTCTCGGTTCTTCTCCCACACTTCCAGAATCGGAATGTCATCTGCAATCGATAGGTGAGCCGTCTCTTCTGCATATTTTGTTAATAAAGGGTCACGATGGCTATATAAAACGTAGCACGACTTTTTTGCCCTTATTTCAGTGCGAGAGCACTTACAGTGGCCATTTACCGCATTTAGCCGTTGTCTGTTTGTTTGTCTGAAGTCTGCAGTCCTCTTTGTGGCAGGCTGCCATCCTGCCAGATGCACGCACGTACGAACCCCCCCCCCCCCCCCCCCCCGCACACACACGATGCCCACCGTGTAAACTGTCCACCGTGCTCTGTCCGAGCAGCCTCGAGAGCATCTGTCATTTCAAGGCAGTGGCGCATCTCTTAACCGCTGCACCACAAATGCTACGAGGACTCCCAGGTATCTGTGACTGTAAACTGGAGACCAATTGCGCATGTATGGGCATGAGCCCATTATCGCTATCCGAACAACTTCCATCCGTCAGCAGTGGCATCCGGACACCGGAACCGAAGTGAGAACCTAAGTGCTAGCGCGCCTCATTCGCATTTGGCCTAACTACGCAAATCGATTGTCAGCTTCTTTTTTTTTTTTGCGATATGTGCGTGTGGATATATGGCCTCTCCAGGCAGCTCGACGCAGCGCGAAAGTGTAAATTATTAATCGTTTTTTTTTGGGGGGGGGGGGGGGGGAAGGAAATGGCGCAGTATCTGTCTCATATATCGTTGGGCACCTGAACCGCGCCGTAAGGGAAGGGATAAAGGAGGGAGTGAAAGAAGAAAGGAAGAAGAGGTGCCGTAGTGGAGGGCTCCGGGATAATTTCGACCACCTGGGGATCTTTAACGTGCACTGACATCGCACAGCACACGGGCGCCTTAGCGTTTTTCCTACATAAAAACGCAGCCGCCGCGGTCGGGTTCGAACCCGCGAACTCCGGATCAGTAGTCGAAAGTGTAAAGGAAGTGGCAGCGTTCTAGGATGAAAGCTCTCTCTCTCTCTCTCTGAGAAGCGGTTCCGTCGCTGCAGTGCAATATTTTATGTGCAGCAACTGCGTTAGCGAAAACAGCCGGTTGGATGTGACGTGCCTCTGCCTGTTTGCACCACTTGAATTCGCGGAGAGGGCACTGGCCTATGCAGGGACAAACATATTTCGAGATAGCACGGCTTGCTCAATGCGCCGCGTTGCTGAAACTCATCTCGAGTTCGGGCCCTTACCGTGGCGGCGCTTTTTATATTGAGCAATGAGAGAGAGAGAGAAGGCCTTTAATGCAGAGTAGGGAATTTAGTCGGCGTTTAAAAATCGCTGACATGCTACTCTGTGTGGGGAAGGGAATTGTGGAGAGTTACTCTCGGTCTTTGACTTTTGCCGCGCGCACTAGAAAACAAGAATGAAAAATGGCGTCAGCGCTCAATGTCACCCTGATGCTGAGTGTAAACATTTCTGACGTTAGTGTCCGTGAAAAAATAAAGTGATTTGTTTCGGTGAATCTTCCTTTAGCTGGCCTTTAGTGACGCGGCAACGGATTGGCTCACACTGTTTGGTTAAGGGGCTTTGTAGCGCGGAATGGTACCCGTACCTCAAAGGCTAGTTTCGAGAACGCTACCGGCTGTTGTTCAGCAGGTATTTCTGTACGCGACCTTACAATTAACTTTACTGGTATACTGAGTGGTTTATTAGTTTACTGTGTGGACGCTTAGGCCCTCTTGCTGGTCTTGGGCGCCATTCGGAAGCTGGTACGATAAGTCTGTCACCCTAAAAACGTCAATTTTTGTTGGTTTAGGCTCTTGAGGACAGGCTTATTTGAACGTCAAGATACCTTGCATTTTTTTTTCCGCATTCCAGAAGAAAGTTTGGAATGCGACTAGTCGACATCTCATTAGAGAAGCGAGTTTTCGTGGTCTTGTTGATTTGAGAGCGCACTGTGCCAACCTCTATCGCTTTTGTATGTGGCGCTTTAAAAATGGCGTCCAGGTATAATGCGTTCGGTACATACACCACTTCTCTTACCTTTGTGGCAGATTCAATATGCACCGTTTGCGGGGCTCCAAGCCAGTCCCTCTCCCCACTTCTATCCCTCTCTTTCATGTTTCGCTAATTGCAATCAGTTGACATAACCTTAGGCTTGTAGCCAGGACGCTTACCAGCACTCTTTGCACACATGATCATACGAGGTGATTCGACAAATCTGCGTTAGCAGTATCAGTTCCACATTTCGCTGCTACAATGATCGCCTTCCTGTAACAAAGCCTTGAATCGTATTTCTTTGTCGCTTTTACGTTCCAATGCTGCGCGGGCTTATCGTCTGGAGGGTGGTAGTGAGGTTGAGTGGTGGGTAGGGCCTTCAAGAGGGCGGTGTTTGGTGGTCAATGAAGCTCCTGTAGCATCGAAGTGGGTGGCGTCTCCTGGACGGGGAGGGTGGGTGGAGGGCAAATGTGGGCGGGTGGAGGCCTTCGCGAGGGGGGAGGTGGATTGTTTGGTGGTGGATACTGGAGGGCGCATATTGGTGGAGGCAAAGATGGGTGGGGAATTGATGCGTTCTCGACGGTGGTGGCGGCATTACCCAACACCACACGGACATGTTTTGCTAAGGTGAGCGTAGTATTATTGCGAACGCATTTGAAACATATCATCTGACGGGCCTGCCGTTGCATCTTGGATCTTTCTGCTCTCTGCTTGTTCCGCCACAAACTGGGACTTCACACTACGGCGTCCTGAAATACTGGAACAGCTGGATATGGAGACACTGATTTCCGTGTAGCCGGAGAAGCGAATGAATAACGGAATAATGCTTGTACCTGACGGTTCTTCCGGGAATTATTAGCCGCCGTCTTTTTGTGCATTAGAGCTTCCCGGTTTCCCCTAAATTTCGTTGAGCATTTGTAGCTCAGAATACATTCTCCGTGTCAGGTTGTTGGAACTCAAGAAACCCGCTGATGCTTGAAGTACGTTTCGTGCGGTTGGTCTCGGGAGTGTCACTTTTTGCCGCAGTTTTCCCACTGGACCGGAACGAGACACTCGGGGAAATATAGCAAAAGGCTGCATACACTTTATTGAAATGACTGTCACCGCTCTCCAAAGACGCTTGCTTGCACTTTTATGTTGTTCGAACCCGACCGCGGCGGCTGCGTTTTTATGGAGGAAAAACGCTAAGGCGCCCGTGTGCTGTGCGATGTCAGTGCACGTTAAAGATCCCCAGGTGGTCGAAATTATTCCGGAGCCCTCCACTACGGACCTATTCGTTCCTATCTTCTTTCACTCCTTCCTTTATCCCTTCCCTTACGGCGCGGTTCAGGTGTCCAACGATATATGAGACAGATACTGCGCCATTTCCATTCCACCAAAAACCAATTATTATTATTATTATTATTTTATGTTAAGGCTTGAGAGACGAATCCGCAGCACATAGAGGCAGCACGTGAGTCTCCTCAAGTCGTCGTGACTCAGTGCGAGCGAAACCTGTTGCGTCAATGGAGAGCGAGAGGAAGCAGGGGGCTTTGAACCCTAGGGTTTTTCCCCGCGGATGCTGCGCGCATACAACTTCATCCGGTGACTCACTGCGACCGCCTTTTGAATCACCCGGCCCTTGGTAAAGCGCTGACGTGCTCCTTGGAGGAAGTGTCACAGCAGCATGGTGCAAGATGGATCGATACACCGTAGGTTGGCTTGGAAAGAGTCTGGTGCCGAAAGAACTGCAAGGGGAGAGGTGGATTGCGCGCCAGCGTTTGGTGCAGGAGGTCGCGTCGAAGTCGGCGTTGAGACTGCAGAGATCACAGCGATGCTGGGGTGCTTTTGAGAAGTGGAGATGAAAACTGCATTGAAAGAGGAGTGGAGCGAGGCAGTCGACAAGCAAGTGCCGTTCTTGCCGACAGGTCCCAGGTCATGCGATTTGCTTGTCTGCTTGTAGAGGCTAGAATGGAACAAAGTATGTGGTGAAGTGCGCTTAATGCAGGAACGGGCAGAGCTCTTTAGTCAGATATAACTCTAAGAACGAATCGGCAACTGCCCCTCCGGAGATGCCTTCTGCGTCGACCCGTTGTCAGGATGGCGCTTTAATTCGCTTTGCACCTGCTTGTGTGGCATTCCATGTGGTTGGCACATGCAAAGCGACTGCGGGGGTCGTCATGACAAAACAGGTGGATTTCAATGGTCGGAGAGGCTCTCTTGAGGGCCGTTTGCAGCTTCCGTCTTGTGGTTATACGACTGTTTTATTTTGCTTTCTTTTTGCTAGTCCAAACATCGTTTTTCTAGTGAAACGAAGGCCCCAAGTCCCAGTATATCTCTTGTTGAAAAAGGGGATGAAAACTTGCCGAAGAACTTAGTGTGGCAGCAAATTAACTTTCATGCATCATATTTCATGCACCCTTAGTTGGTTGCATTCAAAGTCTAGCGGTTGACGTAGCTCAGAAATTAGCACAGCACAGTAAGAAAGAATCGTGGACGCACTTTTTTTTATCACCCTGGAATGCGCCTTCACGTTATACTTTTGAGCACAGTGGTGAAGCATGCTTGCAGTTTACGGATCGCGTTCGTGCGCTAGTAATATATAAAAAAAATCGCTTTCTCAGGCAAAGAGCGATTGAATATCCGTGCAGGGTGTTTAGATAACTGGGCGTACTGTGTTTTCGTCTTTTTTTCTTGGCTGAATTTAATAGACCTATATTCATGCGGTTCTACATGAGCAACTGCACAGCGCGGAAGCGCTTGCTTTGAACGAAAATAACCAGCGCCATCGAAAGCAAAGTTTCAGGAATTTTTGGCGGCATCCGGCGACGCACAGTAGGGTGTAGATGATATATTTCCAAATGTATGCGCTACATAGAAAATACAAGAAAACAAAATATCATGCGACGCAAGCGCTTGTATTGTGTGTCATCTTGTCCCCTTGATTGGGAAGATGACAAACCAACGGGCCTTTGTTTTAGCATTACAGATCAAACCTGCGGAAGTGTGAAATTTCGCCTTCCGTGACGTCGTCATCGAGCTTCACCCTACTGCGCCGACGCTGTGAGAAGCAGCATAAATTTTAATCGGCGATTACTGCACGATTTTAAATGCTAGGGCAGAAATATTTCCCATGCTTTACCTCCAGGTTTCGTATATTGGAACTTTTGAATCTCGTGGAATTCTCAAAATCCAGTTCAGATTCTTTTTAAAGAGCTGGCGTCTTTTTTTCTTCCTTTTTTTAAAGGGGAGTGGGAGGGTTTATGTCCCAAAGCGACTCGGGCTATGAGGGACGTCCTGGTTGGGGGCTGCGGATAATTTCGAGCACCTGGGGTTCTCTGACGTGCACTGACATCGCACAGTACACGGTTGGCGCATTAGCATGCGTGCCTATCGAGTAAGTTGCGAAACCTTGTCACGTATCATGCATGTGTATATCCTGCACCGTTGTCTTTCGCGCGTAATACGAGTCATTGTTTTGACCGCTTACAATCACTTTCGCCACATTTCTACCCGTGTTGCTCGCTTGTCGGCCCCTAGTTTCGACAAGAATGGCGCCTTTGTTTACCTGCGACTGCCTCGATCCTCACTGTGCCCTCACGGCGCTCGGTGGTATGTATGGGCACAGCGCACTCTCGGGACGTCGCTCGGCGGACTCGTGACGTGGCGGCTCGTTCCCGGCATGACTCACCATCCGCCGCACTGCAGGCACTGCGCGCTGTACTGCGCGAGCAGCGTTGAAGCGGCCAGGTCTCTCCTAGCTACTGCGGTCGCGGCGACCCTGAGAAACGCGAGGCCTGCGTTCCTTCTCCGCTTTTTTGTTTGTGTTGTCTTTTTTTCTTCCACTCTTCCCCCTTCCCGTTTCGTTCCGTCGCCTAGCGGAGAAGCAGCTGGGCCTCGCGCGCAGGGCCCATGGCGCCCTCTGGTGACGGTTCGCGACACCGCGGCGGCTCACGCGGTTTCGATCGGGACTCCGTCAGCGCTGCGCCGTGGCCGCCGCGTTCGCGCCGCTCGCGCGCTGCGTAGATTGCGGGGCCCCGGTGGCCGCCGCAGCAGCAGCGGCGGACGGGAGGAGACCAGCTGGCGGGTCGCGGCTTCCTCCGTGCCGGGCTGGTCCCGGGACGCGGCGGCCCTGACAGCTCGACCGCGGGCGCCCCGAGGGACGACCTCGGCGTCGGGGGCCTCGTCCCGGATCCCCGCACGTCGTGCGCGATGCACGCCGCGCTGCGACCCCCCTCTCTGCGCCGGACGACCGCTGGTGCGTAGTTTGTGTCCCGGGGTACCGCCTTCGCTCTCCCGTCGTGGACCAGGCCTGGGCGGACCGCGGTCCTCCCCGATGTCCGGCGTCCTCAGTTCGGACGTCCTGGCCTCGAGTCGCGCCGCTGTCATCGGCGCCGACGGCTCTGCTTCGGCCCCCTCAGGTAGGCGAGACTCGTCCCGCGCCCTCCTCCGCCACTTCCAGATGGACCGCTGCCATGGCGGTGACGTAGTCTGCCCGCTACGGGACCGCGGCCTTGGCACTGACACTGCCGCCGAGGGTCGTCCGTCGGCGCTGCCGTGTCACATTGGCTCCCCCCTCGCCCGCGGCGCGCGAGTGACCGCTGCCTCGCCGGGGGTCGCGGTCGCTCCGGGAATATGGAAGGTCGGGAGCGAGCGCGCGCCGCCTTCTCTGCGCGCGATCCGAAGTGCCGCCATTTAAGCCCGCCACGACAGCCGCTGCAGTCGGGGCGAGGCAACCTGTGGATTCTTCGAGGCCTCCGAGTGCGTTTCCGACAGCTGTCATTCGCGCAGCGGCTCGCCGCACCCCCGATTTCTTTGTATTTTACCTCGCTTTCGTCAATGCCTCGGCCCGGCTTTGCGCGTCTAATGTCTTCTTTTCCTTCCTTATTTTTTTTTCTGCTGAGCCGACGGTGCTATCGGTACGAAGTGCCCAGTTCCCGGTCTGTATTGATCATCCTGTTTCACACCGTGACAGTCAGTAGAAAGGAGCGGAAGAGATATATATATATAAAAAATAGAGTAGGGCTCCGCAGCGCCGCTTATTTCCGACTGCAGAAATTTCCGGAAAGTGGCGCGTCTCACTTTCGCGCCTCCAGCCGCGGCGCGGCTGTCGTGTGGATGGAAAGGCAGTCCAGTCGTGACGTCACAGCGGATATGGCATCGAAGGAAACAGCTGGCTGAGTAAACGCCGCCGTTGTAGCTTCAGGAAGGGTAGGACACTGATCTCCGTCGTTTATTCGGGGCTTAGAGGCCACGGTGGACAGTCGCCACGTCCATCCGGCAGTGTCAGAGCCGCTCGCCCGGCCTTGGCCCAGTGTTGGCTTCTGTTTGCGCTCATAGATACCCCCGGTCCGGTTTTTCTTGAAAGTCTCTCGCGCAAGATGTTCACTGTCCACGCAGGTGCTCCCTCGTTCCGAGTCGCGTTTGTGCTGAGTCACCCGATTCAAGATGGCGGACAGCAGCCGGAGACGTAGCATGGACGGATAGAGGGAACACGGTGGTTTTAACCCATTAACGAAGCCGCAGGTCGCCGCGCCGTCGCCCATTGCTTTCTTAGATTCCTGACGCGTGTATTGCGCGAGACAACGCGCTTCCCGCATTTACGACTGCGCGCACTTGCTAGCGGCTTCTTTGAAAAACAAACGCGCCACTGCCCAATTCTCCACGTCTCGTGCTTCGCGCTGCGTGTTTGTTTCGGCTATGCCGCGTAAGCTTCTACTTTAGAAGAGCCTGCGTTATCGGCCGCAGAAACGAACGAGGGTGTATCGACCGGCTTAGTTTCGCAACCACTGGGCTGCCTTTTTCTTTTTTGTTCTTTCTGTACTCGCAGTCAGGCGCTCTCAAAGGTCACCGCGCGGTTCGGCTGGTCAGCAGTGAAAGCGCCGCGCCGGCGATCGCTACGGTGCTGTCCTCTGGGGGCAAGTACTGTCGAAAAACAAGGTCAGCACAGGGCAGAGATGGAATGTGTCGCGAAGCGCTTCGCCTCGCTGCTTCGATCGGAAAGTAGGCATTTTCTATCGACACTCAGCACATGTGCACGAATTTCTCTAATTTATCTTGTATACGCCAGCTTCGAGTTGCGTTGCGTTATCAGCGCAGTGCTAGTTATTGCAGTAATAATAACCATTGTTTTTGTCCAGTCTAAAGACTGGCTGTGAGCCACAGCGCGCCCCCTTTCCCTTTCCGTGCAGAGGACAACGGCTGAGCCGAGAGGAGCTGGGTTTGTTTTCCACGGCGCCCGAAGTGTAACCGCCGACTTGGCACAGCGGGTCGGGCTCGCTTCGGCTCCTATCTGTTATTTTTCTTCCTCGGCTATTGTTTTTTTTTTTCCTCGAGCCGTTTGTCGCCCGCCCGCCTCTCGCGTTCTGCATTGCGGTATCACGAGCGGGACACACCGCGTCAGGAGTAAGCCCCGTCAGCAACAGCTCGCGACAACGACGATACGGTAGCCAGGTTCCAGAGCCTCTCATCCCCCCTCTGCTCTCTGTCAGTGTCCACGACATCCCCCGATCTCGGCTCAGCTGTTGGCTTGTTCGCTGGACGCGCACTTGGCAGAGTCTTTGCTGAGCCTAGCTTCCCTTCAACAAGGCTCTTTCTATCTCTGCTACCGTGAACAGGAGGAGGAGGAAAGCTGCCACATATGAAGTCAAAACTAGGGAAGGCGGTCGGGAACGTATGACGCAGCGACGTTCAAAGGTGTTAGCCAACGTTTTTTTTTTTTTTAACCTGTGTCCCGGAAAGTCTAAAGGGGGATCGCGAGGTTCTGTTGGTGGTGAAGCGCAAGCCTTCCTCCGCTGTCTGCTAGACGAATTCGTCGATGTCTCGCGAGAAGGTAAATGTTGGCGAAATTGTGATGTATCGTTTTTTTTTAAATGTTGTGAAGACGTGTTCACTTTCGCTTCTTTCGATGTCAGTGCTTGCCTTCGCAACAGTTTTTATTTTTCCTTCACTCGATTCTTTGGTGTGTAGCGTAAACACTACTTGACAAGATTCTGCATGTTAGCGGTGGCCTTAATGCACACCGCCTCTCGACTGTCTCTGACGTCCTGAGCGCAGCGTTATTCGCCTAACACCGGCGACGGCAGTTAAGCCTGATCTTCTGCGCCGCTAAGCCTAACCGCGCCCAGACTGTACGCAGGCCGTCGAAGCTGCAATACGCGTACCCTTATTTCCGGTCTTGTCGCACGCAGTGGGACTAACAATGGGAGAAAAGAAGCTTTCACGTAGATGCCGTTTGTTCGTTCGTTTTGGACCAGCCATTTAGATACCGCGTGGTCGCCTGCTTAGCCTTTAGCGCTTACCTCGACTAGCGTTTGCTCTTTTTTTCTTTTTGCTAAGTGTGGGGTCGATGACATTTGCTTGCGGACGCCTTTCAGCGGCGTTTTGTCTTTGACATTTCCGGTCTGTTTTCTAAATCCGGTCGAAGCTTAACCTTCTCGGAATTTGTCGCAGCCCATCGACTCTGCTCATTTCAGATACCCGAAGCTGCGTACGCATTCTGGGTTTCTTACTATGTGTGGATGGGGGGGGGGGGGGGGGGGGGGTAAAAGCTGCCCCATGTCGCGTCATCCTCAAACCAAAGCCGAACGCGACCGAGCTGATGAGCCGGATGATCATGGGAGTTCCGCTGCGCACTGAACCGGTGTCCTGCCCCTTTCTCTCTCTCTCTCTCCTCATCCTCTCCACTGGTTCCGTTTTCAGAGCACCATCGGTACTTTGCTGCTGACGCCATCTCCGCCCGCCGCCAGACGCGCGCGCCGTTGACGATCGTGCCTCGATGGCGTACGCGAAAATTACGCGCGAACAATGAGAGCATCAGCTAAGCTGCGCTTCTGATTGTTGCTTCCCTCTCGCTGCCTACGCCTGTCCCCCCCCCGGCGGTTTCCCCACGTGCGGGGTTGCGAAACTAACTGTCCGACTTGTTGCTATTCTCATCTTTTCACTGCTGCTGAACTCTAGGAAGTCGGAAATGTTATCGATTTAGCTGCGCGTCGCGCCCTGAACGGAGCGCGTAACGCCTGTGCGGTAGAAACTGTGAAGCGTGTTGTCTGTGCGGCCTGGAGTAGTTTCTAATAATGGCTCCCGTGAACAGCCATTAGCTGCTCTTCGAATTCGAGGTTTTTTTTTTTTGTTCCATCGTCACAAACCGTGCTTTCCTGCCATGTATTTTCGATGGGAAAATTTCGAGAAAGAAAAAGCTCTTGTGCGGATTTCTTCCAGTGCATGGTTTCCTAATTTTGGGTGCCTGGAGGAGGAAACGTGGTGGCGTGTGGTGGGGTCGATCTAGTTGTGAAGATACTATATTCCCCTAGCTTCGTTTTTGGAGGACGTCTTTCGTAGTCTGAGCAACTGTCGCTCTGCCTGTAGCAGTCTAGTTTTACCGATGTACACCGCTTGTACCGTGATATTCGTCGTCCCCCCGATATTCTTGCAAGCGGTGTGTCCCCAGTGATGCTTGAGGGAACGGTTGGGCTCATTTGCGGTGGCGCTTGCCGTTGCCAGTCGGTTGTTTGTTTTTTTGTCTTGTCTTACATTTTCGTTTTGTGCGTGTTCCTCTTGCTCTTCGGTTACTTCTTTTCGTAAATAGCCGCGAGCGGCTTTAATCCTCCAGCGGCAACCCTCAACTTGGCAGCTCGGATGCGCATTTGACCCGAAAAGGTCAAAAATAGAGCGACCGGGTCCACTCGACCCATTTCGGCCGGATTAAAAATGACGCAATAGCCGCGGGCTTCGGGGGTTGTACCAGCGCTGTGCACGCGCATGAATTAACGAGGAAGCTGATGACAACGAGAGGCTGCTTACAGTCCATGGAAGAGGGAAATACAGAGAGAGAGAAGGAAAAGAAAGAAAGAAAGGAAAAGATGCATGGAGGGCAGGGTGAGAGAGGCGTTTGGTCGAGTGGTCGGCCTCCGGGCATCCCATCTGCCTATGCGCGCATATACATTGAGCGCGACCCGATTCCCGCGCCGTTGAGGAGACGGGTGGAAAGGCGCCCCAAAGAGGAGCAAGGCAAGGAAGTCGGGCGGCTGGAAGTGCGTCATTGTGACGTCTGGAAGGTCGCGTCTGACGTGGCCGTCTGGGCGGATCGAAGCTGCTGCCGCACAGCGCCGGGAGGGAGCCCTGGTGCTCGCGCCAGGTGCGCAGGACGGGCGCCGGGAGCGCTTTGCGGTGTTGTGTTGGAAGGGGGCGGCACAGGGATCCACACCGCCCACTCGCGGGGGTGGGGGGGAGGGGGGGGGGAGGAGGAGAGAAGGAGGACCTGCGGTGGCGGGGATGTTTACAGTGTTTCCGCCGCTTTGTGCGCCGCATCGCGCGCTCTCGTGTGCCACATTGTTTTGCGCGTGGCTTGGGTAGGGTCTTTTGATAGTGGCCAGGATAAGAGCATTTTTCCTTTTTATAATTTAGTTTCATACTCTGTGTTTATTACCGTTCTTTTCTTTCTCTCATCTTTTTTTTTCTTTGTCGCCTAAAACGGAGGCTTCTGTTCGGAGGGGACGACGTGTTTTGACGTCTCCTTATCAAACGGCGCCACCGCCGCCGGTAGCTATCAGGATAGCGTACCGATTATTGGAGATATCTAGGTCGTTCGCTTTATTCGGAGGGGCTCGGTGTCGTTCTGGGATGGCGAAATGAAACGGTGCTCTTGCTGGGGGAGCGCCTTCTTTCTGAGGTCTCCATTCTAAGGGTTGGTGGTAAACCTAGTTGTGGCTTTATGATACGATCGTGTAATTTTAACTTCAGAAACCAATGTTTAAACTCTAGATAACCGTGAGATTGGGGGCGGCAGGGGGGGGGGGGGGAGAGATGTTGGTTCTCATGCTCAGGTTCAGTAAATGCCTAACGGAACACGTCATTATTCTGCAGTCGTCGCTTTTTCATCTCAGATGTTTTTTTTTTTTTCGTAGACGTGTGGTCTTTTTGATGCCTTTGGATTTTCAAGCAGAGGTAAAAATAAGCTTAGTCGACTGTCCCTTCAATATTATTCCTTCCTGTGCTTTGGACCTGGCGACATCCGCGAAATACGGGTTGGCTTACAGCAGCTCCTACTGTTCAGAGAGTAGGGGTGAAAAGGTAAATATATATATATATATAATATATATATATATATATATATATATATATATATATATATATATATATATATATATATATATATATATATATATATAAATCTGGCCGGATTTGTGTTTCTGCCGCCCTTCGTGGGGTGTGCTTTGATGGAGCTCGCTTCGGTAAGCCGCGGCGGAGGTTCAACGTCACGCGGTTCGCGGGCAGCGCTCTCCGATTGCCTCCCCCAATTTTCTCACCCTCTCTTCACCCAGCCGCCGCCGCAGTGGGATTGACCTCGTTCGCTATCTTTGGAAAATGGAGCGCACGTGTGCGATTGAGCATCTTATGCCTCTCGACCTGAGCGCGAAATATCACTTTTGCGCGCGCACTGCGTATCGATCTGTTACGCAAGGCGACGGCGAGGGCCGGGATTGCAGGCGTAGTTGTGAGGGTATAGCGGTGCTCATTACTCGCCTTGTACATGCATGTGCAAAGTGAGCCACTTGCTGAATTAGCGTGTTAACTGGAAATTAAGCATCTTTTCGTTCAAAGCAGCCCCTCCTCCTCCTCGCCACGGCTGCTTTTAGGCGACCGTAATTCTCAGGGCAAAAAAAAAAGCAAAATAGAAGTACTGAATGCACAGCCGCTTTGCTTCTGATGACCGTCTTGTAGTTGGAGAGTCTTGTGCGGTTAAAAGCAGTGGCAATGAGTTCATAAACACTCGTTAATACTGCACTGGACAAGATGATAAACTGGAAACCAGGGTGACTTGACTGACTCATTGAAAGCATCATATCGGCCTCCTCTCCTCATTATGTGGCGTGTACACTGCTGATTTTATGTTATCATTTGTTACATGCCAGGTCCGGCTTGATGGATATTAGTTACCGTGTGAAAGAATTGGATCGATCACACCTCGCCCCTGTTTTCTGTCTTGGTAAACCATTTCTTTTTTTCGTGGTTTACTGGCTTTTCTCACTCTTGGCAGTTAGGTGCTCTGCTTATCTATTTTTTTTATTCTTTCATTCTCACTAAACGGCGCCCGCCCGACTGCTTCAATACGTTTTTTTTTTTTTTCTGGCGCGATATTTCTGCTTGTCGTTTGTAATCAGTCGACGAGCTTCTTGCCTTGAAGTGTTTGCCTCCAGATAGGAAGAGGGTAAAACTTTTATTTTGGCATAAAATTAGCAAAGAGTAGGGTTAAAACGGGTGCACTCCTTCATCCAGGATTCCATCGGAGGCTGCAGCGGCCTTGGTCGTTGCAATCACGTTCCGCTGATCCTCGAGCTGGCCAGCACCTCCTCCCATTGCTACCTAGTGTATGGTTTAATTCCAGGAATTGAGTCATTTTCTTGACATTCCCATATCATGTATGTGTTGGAGATTTCGCGGAATGGGCACTTATTGCTGTATACAGCACATGGTGGATTTTGCTAAGGAGATTGAGCCTGTGGAAGGAGTTAGTCTGAAGTCTCGGTAGGAAAGTTTCCCCCTCTCTGGTTAGGGATTCGTTCGGCTTAGGATATCATTGCGTAATGTTCCTTGTAATAGGTGATAATTTCACTAAATGTGTGCAGGGAGTGACTGCGCTATAGGTCATTTCCCTCCGGTTATCAGTTGACTAAGCCCCGAGAACAAGGCGAGGTTTCCGCTTGGATTTCTGTGAGCAGGTGTGTTCTCGCCCGGTGCGGTTACGACCTCCACGTCGAGAGGATGATTCATTCCAGAAGCGTTTAGGTGAGAGGCTTAGCTTCGACCCATTTGTCTCGCCCAGTTATCTTTTCACGGGACGCACTAATCTAGAGGGTTAACACTGACGGCCTGATATTTTCGAGCGGGGCGGGCGGTGCTGAAGGTCAGGACCGAGTGTTGTGAAGGTTACACAAATGCGCGTTCTGCTCTGCAGTGTGCTGTGGCGTGCCGACTGCAGAGACCTATTTGTCGCTATCAGCTGGTCGGCTGTCGGCAGATTGTGATATTAGGGGCGTTGTTCCGTTGTACGTAGTTACTTCGCTACAGCCTGGACGGGGGCTGCTGGATGGGGGCGAAGTTTCATTGGACGCCGCACGTGCTGTGCGACGTCAGTGCACGTTAAAGAACGTTCCCCAGGTGGTCCCTATTAATCCGGAGCCTTCCAATGCGGCGTGGTTAATACGAGACATCCCTTTTTCTCTTTTTTTTTTTTTGACCAGCCGTGAAGTTGGACGTACACTGGAATGTTGGGGATTAACTTCCGCCGCCTGTGGTTACCGCACTTGCACCAAAATCGCAACACACGAATATTTTTGCGTGACACGCCCGATAGTGATCTTTTAGAACATGATAGCGCTTCACTGACCCGCAACTACACTCGTTCGTACAAGAAAGGATTTCAGCCTATCTTTTCCGCGCCACCTGTGTGTGCAGTTTCCGCACCCGCCAGAACAGCGCATGCGCAGCTTAACCCCTTGGGAGAGCGCCGATGACGGTGGGCATTCCGGTTCCCCACACCACTACTAGGTAGCAGGCCACTGCCATTTCCCCTACTGTTTCCGGGCTCTATAGATGGGGCGCTCGTATCGCGCGCATGCGTAGTCAGGGTCGCTCGCTTTTCGCGCGGTGGCTGCTGTCGGGGGCCCACAGCTCCCCGCCGCGTAACAACACTTCGTCGCACGTAGCGCTGCTTCCTTCCAGAACGCCGCCTGCGGTGCTTCGATTATTCGGCGCTCCTTCCGTGCGTTCCGAACGCGCGCCGCGATCGCCTAGCGCGCGCATTCCGCCGCTTGTTTTCAAGGCCTCTCGCTCTCTCTGGCTCCTGCGCGTGTGTGCCCGGCGTTGCGTACGAGTGTGTGCGTGGGCTCCGTGTTTTTCCTCGCGACTCTGGGCGCTCGGCAGCGGGGCTTTCTCCGCAGCGGGCGGCCGACTTGGTTGGTTGGTGTGCCTGCTCAGCGAGGCAGTTCGCTCTCGCTGGGAGAGAAAGGGGTGAGGCGTTTTTCTTTCTTCTTTTCCTTAACGGGCACGTTCCTGCGCGGCCGCCACCGATTGAATGGCGCGGAGAGGGGGATAAGGCTGCGCGAGAAACGGAGGAGAGGTGACCGTGAAATGCGGCGCGCAGCTGGCCTGTCGGCACAGGTGCCTGCGATCTGTCCCGGGTCCCAGGCGCCTTTTTCTTCCTTCCGCCTTCTTCTGTCGTTCTCTTTTTCTCTCCGCTTCGCCTATTATTGGTGTTGTTTTTCTGTTCGCTCGCAGGCACGCACGCTCTCCCAGGATCGGGGGAGAGAGCAGCGGATAACGATGCCTCGACTGGCTTCGTCTCGGAGCCGGCGCCTCCTAAGCTTGCCGCCGTTGCTGGTTGCGGCTCGAGCCGAATTGCGCGCACCTCCGCGTGTGCGCTGCCGTTCGGCTCGTTCATTGGCGTTGGCCGCGCGCCCGCGGGACTCATTTCCTCTGCCACTTGGCGCCCGTGTGTGTGAGCGGGCATTATCGGCTCTTCGTTCGTTCCCGTTGATTGAGCGAAAGGAGAGCGTCCAGCGACACAAGGCGCTCCGACGGCGCGGCGCGGCGGGCGGTCGTGGCGCCACCATCGCGGCGAGACATGAGCACCGTTCCCATTGTTAGTTCTCGGCCCATTCGTATACGGTAAACGGGCTAACTAGGGTAAATATGGCGATGCAAACAATGCAATAGTAGAGACCTTTAGAATAGAGGGACCCTATTCGATTAGGGGCATATCAGGGCGCCCGTGCTCATGCGCAGAACAGTAACGCCCTTCCCTGCGTTGCCGAGGACCAATTTTGTTTTTGTTTTTTTGCTTAGGAGTTGAGAAGACATTTGAGAAACACTGTGGATGAATTGAAGTCGACCTGTATAAGGTAATAGACTACGGCGTTCTAATGGCAGATATCGTTATCACCGAAAATAGAGTCTTTAAAACTACAAAAGAGCGCAGATCGAAATGCATGGTGTCGACACCACCGGCTGTTTTCGTCGGTGAACTGCGTGCATATACACCGAATTTTTGTGACTGATTCTAGAGGCTGCGCTACAGTACCGTCCACTTCAAAAGGGCGGCAACCATTCCTTCTCGGTGTGGACGTCGCGCGTTGGGGAAAAATTTAGGATTTAATTTTCTCGGCCATAAAAGTAAAGCGCCTTTTGCTGCCGGACAGACGTTAATCATACTCGTATAGCCGGAAATAGCGAGAATATCAATTTTTACCATGAAAATATTTAGACTTGGCCTCGGGAGAAAGCCAGCTCGGGAAAAAATAACATAAGAAGCATAGTGTTCGCCCATACTTGACACTAACCGTATAGAGCGCTTGCTAAAACAGCGCTCGCTTTTACATTGCTTCGACGCGTATACGTCTCGTCCTGTTTCTGCTGCCGCCGCTAGAGGGACACAGAACGCGCGCAGAAAAGGGCGGCCGCCGCGACGCACTGCGCCATTCTTCCATTTGCTGCGTTTTTATGGAGGCAAAACGCTAAAGGCGCCCGTGTGCTGTGCGATGTCACTGCACGTTAAAGATCCCCAGGTGGTCGAAATTATTCCGGAGCCCTCCACTACGGCACCTCCTTCCTTTCTTATTTCACTCCCTCCCTTATCCATTCCCTTACGGCGCGGTTCGGGTGTCCAACGATATATGAGACAGATACTGCGTCATTTCCTTTCCCCCAAAACCAATTATTATTATTATTATCTCTATCGCTGTTCCCCTCCTTTTGTATGTCATGGTCCCCACTCCGTAGTGCAGGTGCGCGATTCGCATTCGTGAATGGCTTTGCCTTCTATCTTGTACGGCTGTCTTCCAGGGCGGTCGTTTTCTCGTTGCGTTGCCGGTCGGATGATGAGCGGATCCGGTGGCGTACCTCCGCGCAGGGCTTCCGCATATTACGCAACACACTGCTCGCCGATTGGCTTATGGCGTTTGCTTGCAAGCCTTCGAAAGGATTGTTTTCTACGGCTGCTGCCCCGGCTTACAAAGCTCGGCGTTTGTCGCAGAGCCGCTCGCCTATAGTGGGCGCCTAGTTTATTTAGCTTGACGTAGTGAAATTTGATTTGCAAGCGGTGACGAAAATTGCAGCTGGAAATGCTAGTTGCCAGTTAGTGGCGCCAGATGTGACGTCAGTGGTCGTCGATAGAGAAGCGGGATTGGGGAGAGGTGGGGCCTAGTTTCGCGTCAGTATGGTAAGTGACACTGACAGCGCCCGTGTGTGTCTTTCTTTGCTTCTTCCTGTCCATCGTCCCTTGCGCCGTTCCACCACCGTACAAATGTACCAAATAGCGCGGCAACTCGCTCTTCTAGAAATTAGCTTGCCTGTTTTATTACCTTGCGGAAACAAGTTTAGTCGTTTTAATGCCTAAACGAAGCGGTGTTTTTCGTATTTTGTTCGATGAAGGTAGACGCGAAAGTAAGAATGCAAACAAGCGGAATAGTAAAACGTTTCTCAAAATTATAAACAGCGTGAAGGCGACAGGGGACAGGGAAGCACTTCAAACACCCACATCTCTCTCTCTCTCTCTCTCTCTTTTTTTGTGTGTCTGAAGTGTTGCTCTGTTCGTCGTATCCTTCGCCCCTGTTTGCAGTTTTGAAAATATATGCGCATTAACAAGCTCTGCTGGAATAATACTGCAGTTTATTCATGGGTCCCCAGGAGTAGCTATAGCACTAATTCTACCGCAGGTCTTTGGAATGTTCGGGGGCTGCCGTGTGGGAAGAAAGCAAAAAAAAAAATATGTGCGATGCTCACAACAGGTTGATGGTCTTTGGTGCAAGTTTTTCTCAACCAAGATCTCGTAACCGTTTCACGCTGTGTAGAAAGACGCACAAAAAAGAGCACCCGGCAAAGGGTAAGTAAGCCTCTTCTATTCCAGGTTTTATTATTGTACTCTTCCTCCTCTTCGGTGCGACTCCGAGGGCTCACCGTTTGGCAGTGTGGTTAGCTGGTTGTGTGCTACGTACTACAACCACTAGCTGTATTGCCGATACGGCGTGCTGCTCCCATCATCCCGCTACGGAGAAGCACGTCTCGTGGCGTCTTCGACGTGAGTACCCGCCGGTGACAGCCTTGCCGTCTGTGAGCCCCGTGCTACTGGTAGAGGCGTGGTTTTTTATGATAATTATGGCCGCAGATAGTTACCATTACCGAGTTGCTGTCCTGCCGAGACGTTGGTATGGGCGATGGGTGTTGTGCGGACAGCCGTCAAAATTTCTAGCGTTCATGAAACTATAGCTAGCCAGTGCCCTCTGCACGAATATGATTTTACTTCTAAGGCAGTCACGCGTGGTAATGAACAAAGCCCCTTGTTTATTTTCTCGCTCATCGTTTTAATATGTCCTCTTGGCGTGTGTTGGTATGAACACCTAGGAAAAAAAGTTATTGGTTTAGCGCAACTATCAGTTCCACGTTGATGTGTGCTGGTTTCTGTCATGGGTGTTACCCCAGTCTCCGTTGATATCTGTTACGGATTAGCCTTCCGCTACTTCGATACACTGGCGTGGCTGTGTTTTTCAGCTCTTCCTGTCGCGTTTTTGTAGGTTACAAATCTGTTCTGAACAAATCTGTACAAATCTGAACAAATGTCTGCGGTGCGGAGAGTTTGCTACGTGAAGATAAACGAGCCTTCGCTTGTTACCGGGCGTGTATATCCTTTGTTGATGATTTACGGCAAGGACGGTTGATCTAATCAACACTGTACAGTTTAATCGTAAATGACCATCTTATTGGAAAGCGCGTTTTTGCCTTTCCTTACTACGTGGCATCTTAGTCTGCTTCTCCCGGCTGCAGCATATATAAAATTGATGTCCGGTCGCCTGGCGCCGGTGTGATCGATCACGGCAAAGATGCTGCCGCTTCTCCGCCTGCACAATTAATCACATCCTGTCCCCGTTGTTGTTGTCTCTCCGCAGTGCTGCCTACGTGTCCTTCGGGGGCCTGCTGATGCGGCTGCAGGGCGACCCCAACAACCTGCACGGCTTCGAGGTGGATAACCACGTATACCTGCTCATGAAGAAGATCGCCTTCTGAGGGCTGCCAAGGGAGGCCTCTCCTGTTACACACTGCCTCGTCATCCGTTCCCATCAAGTCACGCAAATATTTCCCATGGCTGACTTTTGTCAGTAATTAAAGCCACACATCATTTTGGTACTGGAACTCACGTTGCACCTTTTTTTTTCTTGTTTGCTAATTCCTTCTTGTGGTTCGATTCCACGAAGCACATGTACAGTCCGCAGAAAGCTTGTCTGCAACGCCCAGTCGCTTGCTACGGACCGCAAGAGCAGGTGATAAAGCCGCTGCGCATAGCAAAGCAGCGAAATATGGTGCAGTCCCGGGATGTACAGATAACGCTGAGCACCTATAGAATGTCAAGTATCCGGACCGATGCTCAAGAGAACAAACTCTAAGTGTAGCTGCATATGTTCGCATTCAGCCCGTTTCGAACGACTTATTACGTACTTCTTTTAAACAGCGCAAAAGACGCGGACGCAGAAGGGACACACAGGACACACACACAGCGCTGATTCTCAACTATCAACTTATTACGGCTTCGTCTGCAGTCCGGAACGCGTCCAGAACACGTTGCTCAGGCTTTCAAGACAAGCGCTTAACCGTCTCTGCGTGCGCATCTATTTATAATTGGCTCTGAATAGTAGGCCCCGCTTGCTTTCATGTTGTGCATGACAGTGTAAGGCAAAAGACGTTGGCCTTTCTGGTACCCAGCAAATGCAAAGGTAAGCTGGGAGCAGCAAGCGACATCCAACGACGAAGTTATGTTTGCTGTTTTGAGGAGGACAACGCTATCCGCCGTTAAGCAGGTGAGTACTAGGAGGGACCGGGAGAGGAGGGGTCGGCCGGACGTTGCCAGGAGTACGTAATTTCGTGTTGCATGCGTGCATGTGTGTCCTAAGAGGCCGGAAGCAAAGAAGCGAGGGAAATAAACCGCTCGCTATGAGGGACGGGAAGAGAGCAGAGTGAGTTGCTGAACAAAGAGTGATTTCATCGCTGATATTAAGAGGAAGCTGATATGGGCAGGGAATGTAATGGTAAAGCAAGATTACCGATGCCCTTTTGGAGTAACGAAGTGAATTTCAAAAGAATGCAAATGTAGCAGGGTGTAACGTCAGACGGGAGGATAAGATTGGAAATTTTGTGAGGATAATGTTGAAGTTTTAAGTGGAGATAAAAGGGGGAGGGCGGTTATAACGACCGTGAATAATTGGTTGGAACCGCCGCGGTGGCTCAGTGGTTAGGCGTTCGGCTACTGATCCGGAGTTCCCGGGTTCGAACCCGACCGCGGCGGCTGCGTTTTTATGGAGGAAAAACGCTAAGGCGCCCATGTGCTGTGCGATGTCAGTGCACGTTAAAGATCCCCAGGTGGTCGAAATTATTCCGGAGCCCTCCACTACGGCGCCTATTTCTCTCTTCTTTCACTCCGTCCTTTATCCCTTCCCTTACGGCGCGGTTCAGGTGTCCAACGATATATGAGACAGATACTGCGCCATTTCCTTTCCACCAAAAACCAATTTAAAAAATTAAAAAAATCACTGCTGCGACCGTCCGAGGACCATCTCTGTCAGCGGGTCGGGTCAAGATGGTCCGGTGCACAGGATAGCGAAGTTCGGGGAACACGACCCGTATACCCTCAGTGCCAGCGGTATTGGGCACGTTTAGTCGTACTTGCGTGCTTATTGGGGTCATGGGTAACGAATACAGAGCATGCCATTTATCTGACCACGTGTTCCGTGCGTACGGGTTGCGTTAGCGGCGTGGAAGTGACCTTGCCTGATTCGCACAAAATACGCAGGTTAATGCAGCGTTGCCGCTGCGGTCCAATTGGGTAGCTCACTTTAAAATGGTGGCGTTCTCTTTCAATTCGCTCATTCTCATCCAACCACACAAGCTGGCAATTTCTAGGTGGTCAAGCCTAGCTAATACGTTTTCATCATAGCAACAACACCTGCTGGAGCAGTTCTCCAGCTTTTCTCTCCTAACAGTTTTCCGCATTGAAATAAAGAAATACTGGTAATGAACTCAATATTGTCATCAGTATTTAAAGAAAAGTTTTCACGGGCCAGCGCCGAAGTATTTTGACTTATTGTCAGTTGGCGCAGCCTGTTAAGCTGCTCAGACTAGGCGCTTCCCCTCGCTTGTCTAAAGCTGTCGTCAAGACGCGCGGCAGGGTGCCGTAGCGCATGCTATTACGTATGCAAACCTTTTGATTAAAATTATAGTCTGCAATATCCTGACACATCATGTCGGCCGCTCTGTCGACGCAGCAGGGATGTAAGTTGACTCGTAGACTCATTTCTGCGCGTGCCACTGAATCGCTTCTGATCCTTCGTATTTTCGAGCGCTTCACTGTTCCTAATAAGGCTACCTGAATTACGGGACGTTCCCCCAGCCGATCAGCGCTTTCTCGATTACGTCACAACGTCGCGTGACTACCATCTGGCCAATTGCACTGGGCTTTCAAAGGTGATCGGAGTTAGCGCCCTTTGGGGTGAAGGCCGCTCAGCTGTTGCTGTCGTGGATTCATCAGATGACAGCGAAAAGTCCCGAAGTATTTTGTTTCACAGCGACAATTGAAAACATATGTCCACAAGGTGCATCGCTTCGCTCCAATAAAAAAAAAAAAGCCTGATAGACCCCTTTCTGTTTTTCTCCAGTCTCTCAGATCGACTCCGTATAAGTCAGCCCAGCTCTATTCCCAGCTGTTAATACCCGCCGCTTCTGCTCTCCTTCTGCAAATTGCGCCAGCCTCGTGGATTCCTCATTAAAAGGGTCGCCAAGTGACCTTTCGCAACACGCGTAGGAGGCGTCGCCAGCGCCGCATCGTGTCAGCCCTGTGTACTAATCTATCGACCACCCCCGCACTTAGTGGGTCGAGAGCCGTTCTGCTATTTCGGGAAAGCCCGCCGCTGCCACACTTCTTCCGGGTTTCCCCGTGCACCGTCGTCTTCCCCATACGCAGGCCTTCTTTCCTCGTGATAAATGGGGCGGCCGGTAATTTGTAACGTTTTCTGCATGGCGGAGCCCTGAGGAAAAGCGGGACGACGAAGAACAAATCCGGGCCGCGTGGCACGGTTTGCTTATGCTGTTCCCCTTCCGCCCTGCCGGGCCCATTGTGGCAGCAGCCGGAATTGTCGCTCGTCCTGACCTCGTCGCGGTTGCAGCGGAGAGGCGTCGCGCGCGTCTACTCGTCATCAGTTACAGCCCGGTGGCGGCAATCTGTCTCCCGTCTCGGATAGGCAACCCTTTCGTTGCAGCGATGAAGAGCGCGCGTTCTATTCGTTATGTGCGGATATCAACGTTCGTAATTTAGGAACACGAATTTTTTTAATGAACAACGAAATGACTTCGATGGCCGTATTCTGGTGCAGCAGATCTGTAGAGGTGGTCTTTGTGGGTATAATTCGAGCCAAATTTGAAAGCTCTGCGAGAAATAACTCTTGAAAATCGCTGCTCGCAGTAGCCCACTGCCCACTGACGTCATCGGGGCAGGGGACGCTCGGTAAGGTGTTGCCCTGATCGGTTGCGATGTATTGGAAGCAGCGATTTTTAATAATTATTTCTAAGTTATAGAGTCCACGCAGAGCTTTTAAAATCTGACTCGAATGCCCACAAAGAATACCCATCTCTACAGTTATGTTCCACTAGAATATGACCATCGAAGTCATTTCAGGGTCTCTTTAAGTTCTTTACGAACGATTTGTTGAGAGTCAGGGCCCTTAACCTGTAGGAGTCGTAGTGGGAGTTCATCTGAAATTGTCATAGAAATAGAATGCGTGGAAAGGCCAGGTATCTCAATCGCGCGCAGCAGTGCAGTATTATTCTAAAATAACAACGAATATAGTTTTAACACGTGGATGCATCGCAGCATAGCGACGAATGTCACGTGGAAAGTGGCGGCACTGTAGTGACGAAACAGTGCTTGAATTTCGAATAGTACCTGCTCTGGGGGTTGGCAAAATGGAAGCAACCGAGTCTGGCAAATGGTGACGGCTAGCGATGAGACTGAACGTTATCGCGCTGGACAGGTTCCTGCGCAATTATAAGAAAGTTATCCCTGAGTGTTAAAAAAAAAACACGGACGCCGAGCAGTTAAAGATATCGTTTCGGCTACTAGCACGTGGGTCTTGTCCCCGGGGCCTTGTTGCTTGGAGCCGAAACTCCATCGTAGCTGGTCGGTCGGTGTGCGTGCTTTTTTTTCCAGTGTGTCCCTCGGCCAGATCCGTCGTAGCCTTGACTTCAACTTTCGAATGTCTGGAATTTTCCTACTTTACATGATAAATGACTGACGTGGGTGATGCTCAAGAAAGGACAGTAAGGAAGCAGAATTCAAAAGAACGCTGCTGGCCGACGCGATAGAGAGGGTAAGAAAGAATGACAGGAGTTTCTGCGGTTACTCGTCTGGGTTAGTCGCAGGTAAGTGCGTTAGGTGATGGCTTCGCGTTATTGTCACCTTCTCTTATTTTGAGAACTGCTTTCGGTGTATGATTCGGTTCCTTCAAAGCCACAGCCCACAGTGGTTAGTAACGGGTGGATACCAAGAACATCTGTCCACTCTGTGGTAGAGGGAGCCAGCAGTCTGGGTAAGTTTTACTGCAATAGCATTACCAGCGGCTCTTAGCGAAGGTGCCGGCGTCGTCTGCGTGAAGCCTTCACCTTCCAAAAGCACCAGCCACCGCACCACCCTATTTAAGGGGTTGCCCATGCAGCCGCAGCCTACCACCTTAATCCTTTAAAAGGGCCATCCACAACCCATCCACACAAGCCTACCCTCCAGAAGCGCCACCTATCTCCACCCTCAGAAGCCCACGCAGCAGACGAACGAAAAACCAACGGCGAAATGGAAATCAAGGATGCAGTGGGAATGTCCCAGCTTGTACTCCAGAAGTACCGCCTCCTACACCTCCCTAGCCTCGTATACAGTTCTACAAAAATTTCCTTTTAAGCAGCACCACGTATAAGCAAACAGATATTTTATAAGAATTTTATGAGGTGTCCAACGATATATGAGACAGATACTGCGCCATTTCCTTTCCCCCAAAACCAATTATTCTTATTATTATGAGAATGAATAAAACATAACTAAAATTTTCATTTACATGTTTAATGGGGTACTAAGAACAAATCCATCCGGTTTGTTATAATAAGTTCTATGAATCACTTGGTGATGTCGATTGTCAGGAAAAAAATTGAAAATTGTTTTTTTTTGGGGGGGGGGGGAGGGGGGGGAAGGAAATGCGCAGTATCTGTATGGCATCTCGGCGGACACCTGAACCGCGCCGTAAGGGAAGGGATAAAGGAGGGACTAAGAGAAGAAAGGAAGAAATAGATGCCGTAGTGGAGAACTCCGGAATAATTACTACCACCTGCGCATCTTTAACGTGCGCTGACATCGCACAGCACACGGGCGCCGTTGCGTTTTCGCCTCCATCGAAACGCGGCCGCCGCAGTCGGGTTCGAACCCGGTTACTCTGAATCAGCAGCCGAGCGCTCTAACCACTGAGCCACCACTGCGGGTCGAATGTTTGGCAGGCAACAAAATACACATTTATTGCTGAGAAAATTGGATTTGAAACATTTCCCGCCACTCGACTCAAACTCGTGACACCTTCACCGAGAAAGACTCCGTGATTTACGCTTTGAAGTCAATGTCGGTGCAGCCTAACCTCTGGGATACGCACCCACGAAACTGGTGACAGAACGCAGTTTGCTTGAGAAGTCGGTTGGAGGTGGCGACACCTGCTGGAAATTTTTTTCTCAGTTTCTAGATTCAAAAGCTCCGCTTCGTGGGAAAGTGGCGTTTTCGTAGTTGGAATGCTGCAGTCTATTTATGCAGACAGACTTCAGTTTGTCCTTACTGGCCCTTTTTAAAAAAAGAGCAGTTCTATTCCCCTTTCTCGAAATTAATTTTTTCGCCCTTTTCTTTTTACACCCACACGCCAATCATTTGCCATGTTCCCAATGCGTGTGTTACCTTTTAGGTTAAGTTTTGAGAGACCTTTGAGTGAAAATCGCTATTACTTTAGCTGTGAGACTATTAGGTGCGAGACGAGCCAGGAGTAGAAAACAAAAGGTATACAGGGCTACTACATCTTTGAGAGAGAACAGAATCACGCGGTTCGGGTGTCGTGCGGCGCGTTGGCAGGAACCTTGCACAGCACACGGTCGCTGTTGAAACTAAAAAAAAGGTTGCTGTCAATTCTACGATTTCTGAGCGAGACTGTTGTAGGCATGCATTGAGGAGCCTCCGTATGTGACCGAGAGATATATTAAATCGACAACCGCATGGACGCCGCAATTGGGATTTTGTGCGAATTGAACGAATGTCGAGGGGTAGCCTCAGTCCGCAAGCCAAAGTTTCGCCAATCTTCTCGAAACGTTGGCTAGCGGGCTGAGGCCCTCTACCGCGTCTTATTCAATTTGTTTTAAGTTGTTAAGAATCCTCCTGCCTTCAGTCTTCCTTGGAAGGTGGTGGGTCGAAGGTAGCCTATAGTGCCACAAAATCTCCCAGAAGGTTGTTTCACTGGCGCTTGGGTTACGCCAGGGCGCAGACCGCGCCAAAAGTCTCTTCCCTGCATAGGATTGCTTCGAGGCGTCCATGGTGTTGTTACCAAGCCCGTACCAGGCTTTGAAACCAACATTTTGACAGATTTGCCTGTCTTTCCACGAGCTGGACCTAACGTTAAGTTGAACACGTAAACAAACTCACACGTAGGCGTAGCGTAGTGCTGGCTGTCATTTGCTGGAGAAGCCACTGTGAATGTAGGCTGTCATCTGGTGCGCACTAAGTGGCCTACGCCGCCAACTGTTACCTTTGTACAGACGTCGCAGAATGCTGGCTAATTATTTAATGAAGACTGTTAGAAGGCTATGCAAGGGAAAGGCACGTCCTCGTGTTTCGAGCTGTAGCAGTCTGCAGTAATCCGCCTTCGCGCAAAACACGAGCTTGCGCGCTGAGGTCTCCGCATGGTTTTTCGAGATGGACGCAACAACTGCCAGGGAACGCGTCATCGCTGAACTTAAACGTCACTGATTTTCGCTACGACAGACATATTGTTTGCACTACTGCTGCTGCTACTAGTGTTACTGCAACTATGGTTGTTACTACCAACATTACAACGACGACTCCGTAAACACTGGAATACCTCCGAGGAATAGTTGTCATTGGCATATCGTTTTTAGGAGATGCAATTTTAGCAGTGACATAAATCAGAAAACGTGTGATACGCAGTGGCGAAGACACTGATCAAGTGAAATTCACTAGCATCATACCTAATACTTTCAGGAATCGTTTTCCTGTGCCTGTAGGAATGTTTCTCAGTGTTCGCTGAAAGGTTTCTGCCTAACGCAGCACTACCTTGAGTAAAAGTGATCAAACTCTGTTGGGCAAAGAAGAAATAGATCGCTGTTCATTATTCTGGCCTGGAACGAAACCGTGTGGACATCGAAAATGCCACATATGCGTACAAAACCAGGAACTACGCTACGCCTACGTGTGAGTTTGTTTACGTTGAAGAAAAGAGCTACAAAAGGGGCACTTAATTTTAATTGGTTGGTTTTTTGGGGGAAAGGAAATGGCGCAGTATCTGTCTCATATATCGCTGGACACCTGAACCGCGCCGCAAGGGAAGGGATAAAGGAGGGAGTGAAAGAAGAAATGAAGGAAGAGGTGCCGTAGTGGAGGGCTCCGGAATAATTTAGACCACCTGGGGATCTTTAACGTGCACTGACATCGCACAGCACACGGGCGCCTTAGCGTTTTGCCTCCATAAAAACGCAGCCGCCGCGGTCAGGTTCGAACCCGGGAACTCCGGATCAGTAGTCGAGCGCCCTAACCACTGAGCCACCGCGGCGGGGTTCCGGGCTTTTTTTGTTCTCATTTTACCGTGAAAAACCAACCTTGTAGGCTCACTTCTACCCTTGAAATAAAAAGGAAAATACGCACGACACGGGTGATGACCAGCAGCTCAACGAATCCACCTGACACATTCACACCTTCCTCTTGGCGATGTACCTTCAATGCTGTAACTTCCAAGCATGTCTACCCGCCGCGGTGGCTCAGTGGTTAGGGCGCTCGACTACTGATCCGGAGTTCCCGGGTTCGAACCCGACCGCGGCGGCTGCGTTTTTATGGAGGAAAAACGCTAAGGCGCCCGTGTGCTGTGCGATGTCAGTGCACGTTAAAGATCCCCAGGTGGTCGAAATTATTCCGGAGCCCTCCACTACGGCACCTCCTCTTCCTTTCTTCTTTCACTCCCTCCTTTACTCTTCCCTTACGACGCGGTTCAGGTGTCCAACGATATATGAGACAGATACTGTGCCATTTCCTTTCCACCAAAAACCAATTATTATTATTATTATTATTAAGCATGTCTACCACGGCAACGCAGATTGAAGAAAAATATAGAGAAAGTTACTTGATAGAGAGTATATATTTTTTCATCGTAATCGTCGCTGAGAGTACGAGCGTCTGGTGCTCTCAGTTACGTGTAGTGGACGCTTCGACGCGCTCTTCTTAACGGCGAGCTGCGCGTGTCCCTGTAGCGCCGCCGTTCTCGGTGAAAGGGAGCGCTGGGGGTGGGGGGGGGGGGGGGGGTGGATTCCTACTAATGGTGTGTTACTGCATTTTCTCGTTCACCCTAATCGCCGCCGGTGTGCGCCCGCTTTAAAATTACCCTCCGACGGGCCCACATCCGTAATCGAGCTTCGCCACGGTATGTAGTGAGCTGAAATATTCAGAGCGCTCCGAGAGTGTTTCCCGACGATTTAAGAAAACGAATTACGGGAGAAGGTCCAGCGAGAGCGCGCGCGCGCACTGTCCTCGATGTCCGCTGTCCATTCGCAATGGAGCCTCGCATCAAGACGGCGTTCGCGCTGGGTCTCATCGAAGGGATTCTGTTAATCCTTTTTGGCGTGTGCGTCACCTTTGAAAAACCAGTCCAGCCTAGGCATGTTGCAGCTGTCGAGGGAGACCTCAACGACGCGAGTTTCAACCGCTACTATCCAAGTGAGTGGTATGGTATACCCGACTGGACATCGCCCACGATGTTCGTGGTGGCGCTGAATAATCACGGATGGTAGAAAACTCTGACTTAACTAAAGTGCACGTATACCCCTTTTCTGAACATTACCTCGCTTCTCCTGAAACTTCGTGCTCCTTCTGGGAACACTTTGTGCTCCTGATAGAGAATTGTGTCCACAGCCTGTAGTCGCATACCCAGCAATACTGGACAAAAGCATTTTCGAGCGGGAAACCCTTTATGAACGCAATTTTTTCATATAATGTGAGGCTTCACTATAACAATCAATATACCCGCAGATCACTCGACGGCAGTCTTGTATTTTTTTTCTATTCACGTTTTTGCTATCGTCAGAAGCGTTCCTTATTGATTTTCTATGGCAGTCTCAACTGTTCGATGCGATCGCTGGAAAGAACTCTTTAAAAGAAACATTTCGCTACATATCAGAATAATGGACCATTACCTTCAATATTTTCATTTTTCAAAATTTTTGCCCGAGAAGGCTGGACTTGAACACGTGCCTATCGAACGCAGTTTTGAAGACTAGCAGTGTTTGGTAAGTTCTTGCTATCTACGTGGTTTATGCTGACGTTATCGCCGTGGCTCCCAAAACACTCACAAGACACTGTATTCTTTCTTTTACAGCTCCGGCTGTATCAGCCTAGTTCGTGCCGTTTTGCGTTTTCGTAGTCGTTAGTGTCGTGTCGTCATCCTAATTTCATACCCCCCTCCAGCGTAGGAGTTCACAAGAGTAGGAAAACTCACAGTAAAAAAGATTGTTTCCTGGTCTCTCAGCGGAAAAAGTGTCCCGCTTTGGCGTCTGGCTGTGAAGCCTCGAGGAAGAGGAGCAAAGTGAAGAGGGAGAAAAGGCTAGAGGGGAAGGGTAGGGAAGAAGTGAGGAGAGGGAGAGAGGGCGAGTTAGTGGGAGGACACGGATGGCGACAAAGAAACCTCGGTGGCCAGACAGAGTCTAGGAGTGAGTAATGTGGCGAGGGGTTACGACGTGGCACAAATTGATTGCTGGATTTGGTCGGGTGAGTGGAGAGAGGAGCGGCGAGTCACGAGGTGATTGATGGACTGGATCACACCACCCGCCACCGTCACCGTCTGTGGGGAACTCTAATGCTAACGCATACCCTGACGCTTGAATTGCATTGATCGTCCGAGACTTCTTTTTTGCTCAGGGACAATCGTAAAGCACGACCGGAAAGTAAAATGTCAATACTCACGTTCCTGCCTGGATCTCATGGTTGTATGTTGCTTTGTGACGTGTCCTGAATTCCTATGCCCTTCTTTGTTTTTCTCTGTGCGCCATAGAATGTGTGCGCCAAAATAATTGTTATTATGCGAACCCGTGTTCGCGACATTAACTTTCTTTTCCCTTGAAGTATTAGTAACAGAAATTGACATCTTAAGTGCTCTGCGCAGTAGTAACGCAGTCTTTGTTGCGTGTCTTTGGTCACTCTCCGTCGGCTTCCTGGTCCCTTCTGTGGCTGCAGTGTTCGAGGACGTGCACGTGATGGTGTACGTCGGTTTCGGCTACCTGATGACTTTTCTTCGCCGCTTCGGCTACGGCGCCGTGGGCAACACGCTGCTCCAGAGCGCCATCGTGTTCCAGTGGGCGGTCATCATGCGCGGAATATGGCGCGTGCGGGGATCCAAGATATGGCTTGACATGGAAAGGTATGCCCCCGCGGCCACGTCTCCGGCAGTCCTTCCGTCGTTCTCTGTAGATGTTGCTCTCCCCGCCTGCTTCTATTAATTCCTGTCTCACTGTTCCCCGGCTATCTCGTTTTAGAGCGCCAACCCTGGGCTAGGCTGAAGTCTAGTGCTATCTTGCCGCATGGTGGTCGACATGAAACAGCTATTTTAAGGAAAGCCTTTAATGGCTCATACTCGCGGTGTCCGTCCATCCGTCCGTCCGTTACGCTCTTCAGCAACATCCAGCAACTCGATAAGAAAAAAAAAATTTTGTGCTCAATGGGATTCGAACCACTATCCTCCCGTTCCGCAGCCGAGAGTGCTAACGACTACGCTACTTGTTGCCAACGCATATGCAGTTCCCCTTGTCTAGGACGCTGGAGAGTGTTTGCGGAAAGGCGTCGAATCAGACGGATGCCTCCCAAACGCCCTCCAGTGTCTCCAGCATTTAAGATTCACAAACAAATGGGTACTTAATCACCATCTTAACCACACATGAGGGACACAAGCAGCAACACAGCGCTATAGGCTTTCGCCTCACCGCACATTATGTCAACTAAGTGCCCCCCCCCCCCCCCCCCCGCTGAATTTTTTCATTCATTTTATTCAAAACAGAACACGGCGAGTTTTTTTTTTTTTTTGCCGAACTCAGTATGTTTGCTGAATGTTTGCAATATGTCAACAGCGATGACTATACATTAGGTACTTTAGTCGTCAGACTTAATTAGGCATGCCATTTTCGTATGAACTTTAAGCAATAAATTCTTTCGCGGCAATTAGGCCGCTTAATTACCTCCACGATGACAGGATAATCTGTGAAATCACTGAAAAAAGAAAACTGTTAATGAATTAGTGGCTTGGCTTGGTCTTTGTTGCTCTATAACTGCACAGTTACGCATCATCTCACTTTGGGTGTATACGACTTATCTTTGAAATTCGTTTCACATGCTTTTTTTATTCTGTCAAAACGATCGGCAGTACGCTGCCTAGCATGCTAGTGGAGGGATTTAACTACCTTGCTTATCGTCTAGCGGCGACAAAAGAGGGCCCTAACCTTCATCGAAACAATTTGTTTTGTTTTTTCTTACAAGCCTTCTGGGTGCCGAGTTCTCGGCTGTCACTTACCTCATCTCCCTGGGTGCGCTGTTGGGCAAGACGAGCATCATCCAGAATGCTGTCATGGGTCTCGTAGAGACCGCGCTGGGGGCAGGCAACGAGTACCTAGGCGTAGAGGTGCTGCAGGTAAAGTGCTGTCTAACTTCTTTTTGTGCTCCTTCGGCGTTATTCGTAGCAATCGTAATTGAAATTTCGATTCCTATATCAATCTCACGGCACTCTTCATTGCAAGTGCATATGAGAACGTAAATATTCAAGTTGCAGATAACCATCTTTAGCAGCCGCTGTTTCGCGTGTGGCATCGTAGCAATGCCATCGCGTCGTCTTCTTAAAGCAGGGGTTGCAGTTATTAGTCACTGGCAGTAGCCTTGCTGTTTCTGCACGTTTTCTGAGCGTGTTATTCTGCCAGTAAACCAGGAGGTGCGGATAAGTCAGGGAACGATCAGGAGTGCACGCAGTTTTACGTAACTAGTCCCAAGGTCGATAGGTTCTACAGCCCAAAGTAGAAACGACAAAGGAATCTTGTGAGGATTTCTGTGTTGTATACTTCAACAGAGTATGATTTGTTGGCGAGGCGCAAAAAAGTTAATTATGGCTTGGACTCCCATCCTTGTCGCCATCCTATGATGTCCGGCATTCCGACGGACAGAAACGAAGGGGTACAGAGGGCAGCTCAGCGTGGAATGTTTATTTCCAGCATGTTGTTGCCGCTTACAAGTGGAAAGGGCTGATGATGACATTACAGCGCGTGGAGAAAACGGAACTCTTAACTGAGGCAGGGTACAGCAGTCGTGCTCGCACGTGGAAAGTAGACACTCACAGCTTCTTTGCTGGGCGCTGCCATTCCGTATTCAACACCTGAAAAAATTTGGAGTGCCATGCGCTGATCACCATCAAATAGTGCCACCTTTTCTTTGCTTTTATAGCGGCAGCTTTTGAAGGTGCGCTTCGTTGTTCTGCGACGCTGGCATAACGCTTGCCACGTTAATTGGTAAGAATGCTGTGACATCACGCGTGACGTCATAGCAACGCTTTAGGCTGAGTGGTCCAGACAAAGTGACATCTCGAGTGATAGCACAGTGAAGTTAGGCGCACTCTACCACAGATAAAAAAAAATAAATAATAATAACACCAATCACGACTGCAAATAGCTGTTGCTGAACCTCGCGTTGCGCAGGGGCAACCGGACATCGAGGTTTTCGAGGGAGGCAAGAACGAGTTCTCTGGCCAAATGCATGTCTGCAGAATTTTCGAATTCATAAGTTGGAAGGGACAATGAAACATTACTTAGATTGCTCTTCATATTGATAACTGTTGCAATCTCTGCTATTACTTAGCATCCGGTATCACTTATGGTTGAGAATATGCTTCAATGACGCCAGTAGACAAAGAAAACGGTCCTGTCGTTGTTCAAGCCACGAAAAGTTGAACTTTTACTTCATAGCTACCATACAAAAATTGTCTTGGATTTTATTTTATTAAGCCTGCAGGACGTCCGGTTTATTAAATTTACTTGATATGTTTCTAAACTCTATCAGTGGTGCCACAGAATAGAACAAAGATATTTATTAATTCGGTAATGGAAGCCGCTGTACGAATGGAGGCCGCTGAGCTGAGTACTGTTAACCTGTTGTTAGCAATAAACAAAAGCAGTGCTACAAATTGCAGTTAGAGCAGCTGCTGCAGTGAAAAGTATATATTTCAAATATGAAAAAAGGTGGACTTGTACTGAAGGAAGAAGTGAGCGAAGCTCGAAAATTAGAAAAAAAAAAGGCTGTTAGAATGCCTTTTGAAACCTGACGGCAGTAAATAAGAAAAAAAAATGGTAGGGAAAGGTCAAATGGAAACATGTCAGTCTGATGCAGCTGCAGTTGTATGGTAATCTTCCGGAATTTTTCAGAACATTGCCGTATAAACGCGCCTAGGCCTATGAGTAGATCATGCGGGGCCATTTGCAATAGCTTTTCTTTTTGCAAGAGTTGGTCTTTTTTCCTTCTTCCAGGCTGTTGACCCGGGCGGCTCTATATTTTTACACACCTTCGGAGCCTACTTTGGTCTGGCGCTAGCCTTTGTCGTGCATCGAAAAGACCACGTGGGTCATCGCGGCGAGGCTTCATCGTACACTTCTGACGTCTTCGCCATGATTGGTCAGTGGCAATGCTTATAACACTGAGTGCGACTGCTATGATCGCTCGACTTGATCGACTACTTTTATCGATCGATCGGATCAATCAATCAATCAATCAAGCAATCAAATTAGTTTTAGCACAGCTTCAAGAAATGTGTATCAATATTTCGCAGCTAGTAGCCGGTACAGTATGAGAAATTAACTCGAGGTCAACCACTCGAACTCTTCGTGAGATACAAATGTTTAACACTACCATGGTTGACAAATGTACTGTTAATTTTTTTTTATTTGACAAGTAATAGCGTTTACAGATAAGTTCGAAGTTCTGTGCTAATTTTGTTTCATCAGGCAAAGTTCTACGTGTATTCCACTCAAGAACTCTATGGTTACTTCCCATAAATATCACTACAGTTAGCAGGATCTAGATATACGATTAGTTTCGTGTCTGGTAGCTGTAAATAAATGTAAGTAAGCTGTTGGAGAGAGGATGGTAGTGCACAGTACTTTGGAAACCTATAAATAAGTTTTAGAATTTTGAGGGGCTGCAACCTAAAGCGCGCAGAGTTAATCAAACATGGCGCCTCCTCTTTTGCGTTTGGCGCATGAGAGCCTTGGCTACTTACGTGCCATAAAACACACCGCAACAGAACACAATACGGCGCCTCCTCTTCAACGTGGCCGAAGAGGTGTAGCAGGAAGCTCCCTGCATGCGTCGCTTTATTGAGAGTCCATTACGGTCAACACACGCGATGCGTTGCTGCCACGCAAACAAGCCGCTGTTTTCCTCGTTGCGTAAAGCGCATAAACGGGAAAAGGGGAAGCCCCGTCCCAGGAATTCCCCGTGAGCTCATGGGCGAAATGTGTGCTGCTTGAAGGACAGTCTGAAGGGGCTAGCGTAATAATCAGTTTTTTTTTTTCGACGACAGTCACCCAGCTCGTCGAGGTTTGAATGGATGAAGCAACTTTTCGATAGCATCATCAGGGAAAAAATGGGTCGCCGGTCATTTAATTCGCCCTTTGGCTGGAGGAAACTGACGTCACCAGTCTCCATAATTTCCATTGGCTGGAGGGAAGTCACGCCACCGGACCGGATGTGACGTAGCTTCCGGTAAAAGTATCAACAGCTTCTAATGACATTGCGTTGCAAACTTATAAGGTAATTGGGCGTTCCTGTAAATTTTTGTTGTTTGTTTCAGACTGCATTGCGCTCTCGTGCAAAGGTCACGAATATCATGAGAGAGATCACTCGATTTGGTGGCTCCGTGCTGGCTCAATATGCGTCTTGGCGTCAGTTCTTGCGAAAGCTACTACTCGGAAAGCTACTACTACTAACTAGCGGTGTACTGTTCGTTTTCAGTTTGGTGTTTTATCGTGACACGGAATTTGTTTACAGTCAGAGTTGAACACATATTCTGAATTCGTCCTCCCTGTACGATCAGCATCACCGGGTAGTATGGGGTAAAATATGCGCGTTGTATCGCGCGTGTTGTAAGTCGCTTTAATTCATGATCTCTCTTATCGTGAGACTGGTAACACTTTCGTGTAGTTTCAAGTGTATAAGGGAGTCAATTGCGAAGTGACATTTAGATGAGCGAAGTAGTAGAGAGTTTGCTTACTTAAGTGCTCAAATTAGCTTCTGTATTAGTGACGTTGAAGTTATTGTCATTCTAAATATGACATCCAGCGCGTCGGCTGTGACCGTACTGCGCTTTGCATTCATGGAGGTTGAATGCGTCTTGATGAACGCATCAAATAGTACACCTACACGGCGGGTAACCAAACTGTTTTTAAAAGCATTAAATATTTCTCGCAGCGAAGTTTCCTAAGCACTGCACTACATGTTAGGCTATTTTTGAACCCAAACCCTCTGTTTGCGTGTTAACTAGTTTCGATTCATTCAGGATGAATTTACTGGCCAAGAAGATTTCGCTGTAACGACTGAAAGTAGTTGCTTTTATCGTTCGAAGTAGTGACAAAGTAGGCTGTCGGAGACCAAATAGAGCGGCTTGCGTTGGCAGCTTGAAAACTGCCTCCCCTCTCCTTCGAATAGCACGTTTTTACGCAAGTGCAGTATTCTTGGACATAAAATTTCTAATATTGAAATATTGTAGAATAATGTTATCGAAATATTGAAGATGATGGCCTATTATTTCGATGCGTAGCAAAATCTTTCTTTTGAAGTTTTTCTTTCGCTGTCATCGAGTAGGGAAGACTGCCATAGAAAACCAAAGGGGGGCGTTTCTGACGATAGCAAAACCCTTAATATAAAAAAAAATGCAAGCCTGCCAAGGAGAGATCTGCGGATATATTTTATTTCATTTCATTTATTGTTATAGTGACATCTTACAATATATGAAAACAATTCGTTCATAAACTATGTCTCGATGAAAAATGTTTTCGTCCAGAATTGGTGGGTATGTCTATGAACCATGTGAAACACCCGCACCCATGCAGGTACTCTCTTCCTATGGCTGTACTGGCCGAGCTTCAACGCTGCAACGGTCCAAGGAGCAGAGAAGCATCGGGCGGTGATCAACACCTACCTCGCTCTGACGGCGTCTTGCCTGACTGCTTTCGCCGCATCGTCGTGTCTTGACGGTCGAGGAAGGCTCGACATGGTTGGTTGCACTGCCTTCATTTTTCCTATTGCGATTCCAGGATCCGTTGCTGAGATGTGTGTAGGTTTGGGCATGCATAATGTTTTGCGTTGCCCCTGGTTGCTCGAGTAGTGGCTGTTGGGTAACTCGGTAACGCTCATCGCTATGATAGGCTTGCTTGCTACCATGTAACAGGTACCAGTAATAAGTAACAGATTAAAACTCAGAGCATATGGAAAACACTTCAGTGTGTTCTAAGGTGCGTACTCTCTGAATAAATTGACTGCAACTTACGCAATCATAATGAAGTTAAAAATAAATTGCAGATGATTACATCCTGCGATCCAGTGCGACAGCGCCATATTTGACTTCGGCTTTCCGTGTTTGAGCTCATCAGTAAACTGGTTACGATTTCCATTGCGTACTCCTGTAAGGTTCAAACATAATGCTTGACGTCACCAAGGTTGGTACAAGCATTGCTTTCAGCTTTCTACTGGCTTTATTTACAGGTGCACATTCAAAATTCGACTCTTGCTAGAGGTGTTGCCATCGGCAGCACAGCAAGCATCTTGGCTGAGCCTCATAGCGCCATCATTGTCGGAAGCGTAGCGGGAGGGATCTCAGTCTTGGGATACAAGTTCTTCACGGTGAGCTCGAAGCCTGCAGTGCGCGGTCCATCAGCTTCACCTATTTCGATGAATCCAGGGATTTCGATAATCCATTCTTACTGTCATTTTCCAGTACAGCAGTTCTTATCGTGTTTGTTTCGTTGTTTTATAAAACGCTGAGAAAACGGAAGCGGGAATGAGGCAGTGAGTCAGAGTTAGGCTAAATATCGCTGGGCCCGAATGAGGAAGCCTAGAGTTTTGCGAAGACACATTTAGAGTTAGATTTTTCTAATGTCATGTATCCATAAAATGGCTGTAGCGCCGAAAAGGACAACACATAGCAAGCGAGACGGGACAGGTATTGTCCTTTCCGGCGCTACAACCCTCTTCTGGAAACATGCACACACTAGCCCCCCAACAAGTATTACTAATTCCATGTAACTGTTAAGCAGAGTGATAGGGAACAAACATGTAATATGCGGTGTCACGAGTTTTATGGCAACAGCCCCATGTCGCCTATGAATGCTTCCGTTCCGAAAAAAAAAAAAGATGAGTGCCGCCTATTGTTTGCAACTTAACATACCTTCAGATACTTTCCTTACCACTTTCGGGACTGAAATCAATATATGACCATGAACAACGCCGTTGTGCCTCAAGCACATATCCGTCAGTGTACAGTTATGTGCTAAGTGGCGAATATTGCTTCGCTAAAAGACGGCACGATTCGCGTTGAAGGACAAGTATAAGAACGTGAGTCTCGTTTTGCAACGCAATTGCTTGGGAAAGCTGTCAGTGGGTCACATACGAATGACGTTTGTGTAACCTTGCGATGCACCTTGTGTTTTATTTATTTGTGTACCGTTTTCGTCTGCATGTGTGTCGGGGGCATTTCATAATCTGGCATTGTCGCGTTCTCCGATGGCACCGACAGACAGCGCTCAATTCGTAAGTACATGCTCCAGCTAGCGTAAGCGTTATCGCTTGTCTGTGTAGCAGGGCAGCCGATGTGTGAAGTACATGACGCAGCAGTGAATAAGATACAAAAACAACACCACAAAAGAGGTCGAACCAGATACAGACTCAGAAATTGCTTCCGCGATGCAAGGCGAACACATGTACAAGAAATGTGCAGTACAAGAAAGTATTCCACCGTTATCACTTCCATACTAAAAATGACAACGCCGAGAACATAGCAAAAAAAAATTAAAAATTTGTCACTCAGTATTATTATTCAACCACGATGGAAGAAACTTGTTAAGTTGTTTTAATTCATTAATGCTCGGGGCAGTTTGTATCTTATTGAAGTAATCAGGAACATAATGATTGCGGTTTTTTTCCATAATTAGTGAAGGTGCGTGGTATGACATATTTTTCCGACTGACGGAGAGGCCATACTTTAATGTTGTCGATTTGAAAGGAGTTGTGGAAGACATTTTTGTGCAATATGTCAAAAATAAATTGCTTGTGTACAGGTAGCGTCTCAAAATGTTCCATGCTAGCTATTACTGCTTTATCATGATAGTTGATTCCGTAGGCGAGATTAGTTGCAATTCTGTACAGTATGCGGCTTAGTAAGTTCAGTTTATATAATGATGCGGCGCCGTAAATTGTTATTTCATATCGCAATATGGACTCTCCTAACCATTTATAAACCATTTTTCAAACCGACGCATCGCAAATAGATAGTGGGACATACATATAAACACACACCAGGCGCAAACGTTTGGCTAGCTCTTGAATATGAAAGTTCCATGACAGAGTTTCGTCAAACGTTATGCCAAGATACTTGAAGCTCGATTTATGTTCCAAAGATGAGCATGTGCAGCATGTACAGTTCCTATCATGAATATATATATTAGAGCATGTTCGAAGTTGCTTGTATGGGCTATGAAAATAAGGAAGGCAGATTTTTGAGGTATTAGTATAAATCTGATTAGCGTTGAACCATTCTGTCAAAAAATGAACATCCCGTTGCATCCTGCCGGATGCTTCTTCATAGCTTCACTTGGTATCACCAGAGCAGTGTCATCTGCATATAAAAAAAAAGCTGCGAGTTTAAAGGAAGATCGGTCATGTCATTGACGTAAGTATTAAATAATAACGGTTCTAAAACTGAGCCCTTTGGAACACCCGTTGAAACGTGTAACATTGTACTATATGATTCGCCTTTTCGAACACACTGTTCTCGATCAGTAAAATAGCTCTTAAAAAACGACATGTAAGGACCTCTGAAACCAAAATGATCGAGTTTAGCTAATAATAAATTGTGGTTAATAGTATCGAACGCTTTTTGCAAATCAATAAAAAGAGTAAGGACAATGTTATTTTTATATATTTCTTTACAGATTAAATCATGAAAATCTTCTAGTAGGCTTATGGTACTTTTGCCTTTGCGGAAACCATACTGGGCGGCATTTAGTAGACGGTACTTATCGCACAATGACGTCATGCTGGCATGTACAATTTTATCCGTGATACAAGCGATGGCGGACAAGATCGCTATTGGTCTGAAATTATTAAAACCTCTTATCGAGCCTTTTTTGTGCAATGGCCTTATTAAGCATATTTTCATGTAGTTATGAATGTGTCCGGTTGTGAAAGTTCCGTTGATAATATAAAGTAATATGGTTTTAAATATGTCAGAGTGCACTATGAGATCCCTCATCCTAACACCATCATACCCTGGCGATTTTGTGATTGACATTGTTTTCAATACGTCCGGTAATCCTAGCTCGGTAACAACAGGCATGTAAGCTGAATGGATGTTCGAAGTAGCAGCAAGAACTTTCCTCATTGACGTTCCCTGTTTACACAACAACGAAACAGATTCTACAGAACGCTTATTGAATTCGGTGGCCAAGCCTAGGTTGTTTTCATCTGGAAATGCTTGTTCTAAGACATCATCAATGCTTTTCTTGGGCGGTTTTCCTATAGCGTTCTGCACTAAGCTCCATGTTCCTTTTTTTTTTTACATCCTTACTGCATGCCGAAAATTGATTTAGTTGGTACTGTTTTTTCGCCAGTCATATTTTCGCTGTGATATTGATTCCGCAGCTGCCTGAATTCTCTTCCTTAGTGCAATGTCATGTGGGTGGTCATTGCACCTTCTTAAAAGTTTACTTTTAATATAGGATAATTCAATGATTTCTTCGTTTATCCAAGGACTTGCCTTATTTCTACGTTTCGTCCTGACCTAAGTTTTTGAGGCGATATAAATTGATTTTAACAGCTCAACAAGGAGTTGTTCATGAGCATCTAAGTGATTGTGCTGTCGGAGCGAATTCCAGTCGAACGACTAAATTAGTTTATCTACTTAACCATTATTAATTACAAGCCTATTCAGCAGGTTGCTCCTGAGCCGCTATTTTACTTTCTTAGTGAGCAGTGGTGGCTGGCGAGCTCGCACATTTATAAATGGTTGGACTGGGAATGAGACTTCAGTTCTGTGTGACGGTGACAACAAGGAGAGGGCTGGCTTCAGGGCAGTACACGATGCCATTCCTTGCCCCTGTCCGCGCCGCAGCCCTTCCTGTCCCGTCGATGTAGCGTGCACGACACGTGCGGTGTGCACAACCTGCACGGCATGCCGGGACTGCTCGCCGGAGTCAGCAGCATTATCGTGGCTGCCACCGTATCCCGCCAATCTCACGGCTACAGGTGAGTGCGCTTTTAACGAGAACAGAAACTTGGAGTACACCTAATTACCATTAGCTGTGACAATGCGGCAGAGCACAAGAACCTCGTGAGGTGCCACACACGACCACACATACTATACAAAGCAATCATATTGCCACGTGGAAAATGTGTGACACCGCCGGCTTTTCGTCCCAATCAGGTTCTTATGCTATAGCATAAAAAACAACAACGAAAACTCACTTAAACGTTCCAGTTAGCATGCACGTACCAACGCCACGACCAAAAGTTATCGAGCAGCTTTTAACCCTATTGCATCCAGACTGACAAATGTCTATTTTTCAAATGGTGACAATCTTATACGGGGGGCTGCTCCTCCTTCTGCTCCTTCTTGTTCTCGTCTTTTTGCGCTGTTTTTTGTCAAAATGTTCTGTCACCAACCCGCCCAGCAATACAGTTTGATACTATAAATAGGTGGTTGATAGTAAGTAATACGGGAGGTCACCAATGGAGATTAAAGGCGGCAGTGAGCATCATATCGAGCCTCGAGGCACAACAACTAAATGGACATGTTGATAAGAACAGAGCCTTGTTTACCTTTGCTCTTTCATAAGAAACGAGATGACAAATTTAAGTTCTATTCACTGAGAGAACCATGATTCGGACAGAGTATTTCGAAGTTAAAAAAAAAAAGGTGGATATCACAAAATTTTGAATCTTAAAGATTCCAGCTGGTTGGAACCAGAATGGGGAGTATCAATTTAAGGACACGTTCTTTGCTATATATGCGTTGTCAATGCGAGATAGCTTGAAGCTATGGTCCCTGTATCCTTTTCATACCGAGCTGTTTCACACCTTCGAAGGAGTCGACTATGATCACGTTCCGTGCAGAACTGGCACCGAAAATTTATGAAATGTGATTAAGTCGCATAATATCTTGACTTACCGTATAGCTGAGGTGGACTAAAAAGTACTCGATTTTCAAATCCAGAGCCCCGTCTTAAGCCTTTACTTCTTTTACGCATCAGCACGAATCCAGAATGCTCGTAGTAATTCCCGAACGAAACGGCATCCGGAATAGGCCTGCAGGAACAATGTTAATGCTCTCATCTGCGTTGCAAGAAGTGCGCGAAAAGGCAGACAAGCCGAAGCGTGTTCCCCTGCATATGAACGCAGGAGCGCAGCATCGTGATCTACGTTGCAAGTGCATCTGATATACCCGCTCATGAAACTGTGTCGTGTTCATGGTTCCAGCCTGTTCTCCATTTATCCGGCGAGAGCGGCAGAGTTGAACTCGACCGACGTGCGAGGCGGCTTCAACGTCACTTCCGGGCTTGGCCGATCCGCCGGGAAACAAGCCGCCTACCAGCTGTGGGCCCTGCTCGCCACGTTGGCCATCGCCATATCCGGGGGTGTAGGCACAGGTACATGCTTTTACAGGTGATCCATAGACTAGCACACTTCTGTATAGAGTTCGCTCGCTGTATTCGATACTTGCTATTATGTAACGCACGCCTGGTAGATATGTTGAGGCAGCATGCCTTCGCAGGGGCAGATATCGTGCCTAGAGCAGCTGAGATAATTATGGAAGCTGATGTGTTGGGAACGCGATCGCGCCGGTGGTGCTCATGTGATGGATGTGTCGCACTGGTGAAGTTTTTGTACAGTGCTATATACCGAATGGGAACAGACGCAGGGCTTCTAAACGGAACTTCCAAAACCAATTAATTTCTGTCGATGATCAAAAGCAGCGAAGTAGAAGGCACAGTAGTATGTTGCTGAAGCAAGCGAAAATATCGAAGCGTAGTCTACTTTGCCAAAAGCGATGGATTCGTTTCAGGCAATTTTATTTCGATGCTCTTCGATATAATTCGTCCCTCCATCAGTTGCCAGCAGTATTCCGCTCCACCCCCCCCTTCCTCTTGCTGGACTGAGTATACTCGGCGACATCTCTTAGTAGAAATTCAGCGAATGATACAAGAGCGGAGCGTCCGTAACGGTGTCCAATTACCGAATTGTTCGGACGGAGGGCGATGCGCCTTGCCGCCTGGCGCGTTCTTCGTTGCGTGGTAGCTTCGCTCCATGGGTGGGTGGGTGGACGGACGGATTGGATTGGATTGGATTGGATTGGATTGGATGGATGGATGGATGGATGGATGGATGGATGGATGGATGGATGGATGGATGGATGGATGGATGGATGGATGGATGGACGGACGGACGGGCGGACGGACTGGACTGGACTGGACTGGACTGGACTGGATGGATGGATGGATGGATGGATGGATGGATGGACGGACGGACGGACGGACGGACGGACGGACGGACGGACGGACTGGATTGGATTGGATTGGATTGGATTGAATTGGATTGGATTGGATTGGATTGGATTGGATTGGATTGGATTGGATGGATGGATGGATGGATGGATGGATGGATGGATGGATGGATGGATGGACGGATGGACGGACGGACGGACGGACGGACGGACGGACGGACCCTTTAAATCGGGCGGTGGTTCAAGCCACCTAGCCATGACTTGTGAAATTTTACTCCTGTCTTGCTTTTAGCCACCAATCAGATAACCTTCGCTTGGTTACTTCTACCCGCTTAAAATCTACTTTCCCTTCACCGTCCCTAAACCCCAATGCCTTGCATAAATCAGCCCCGCAGCTTTCCACTGTAGGGTTAAGCCCTTTACAGAAAAGTATCAAGTGTTCAGCCGTCTCCTCCTCCTCTCCTTAACAAACACTCAACGTGTCTATCTCGTGGTACCCGACTCTATATGTCTTCGTCCGCAGAACTCCCATCCTGGCCTGAAACAACAGAGAGCTTCCCCTACAGTTATCATAGATATTCTCTTTGGCAATTTCCTGCTTAAATATCCTGTATGTTCTCAGTGCCGATTTCGTCAGCATCCCTGTTTTCCTCATACCTCTCTTTGTTTCTTTAACCTTTTTCTTAACCGGTAATTGCTGATTTGCTCCACTACTGCTGTCCAGATATTTGCTTGTCACTTCTCTAGTTCGCTTTCTCCATTTCGTGTCAACATTCCTTATGTACAGGTATCTGAAAACTTTCCCAGCCCACTGGCGCCATCTGTGGGAGCTTCTTGTAACAGGGCGTGCCTAGAAACAACGTTCTAAAAATAAGAAACATTTTTTGCCGTGGCTCTCTGACGCTGAAAATTGGAGTTATTTTAGAAAAATGCTTGAAATAATGAGTATGGTCGATATACTTTGTGTTCAGAGAAAATCTTCAACCGGGGATTTTATTTCGCGCTGTGGGAAGGGGGCGTGTTTCGGCTATCTAAGTAAATGAATATTCTAGCACACTGTAGCCTGAATTTTGCTACATCGCCTACAAAAATCTTGCGGAGTATAGTATTGTTCACGTAAAGGCGTGACGATAGTAAATAAGAAAATTGACTTTGAGGAAATGAAAGGGCGCAGTAACGTCCTCACTTTGCGGTGGAACCCCACCGTGAGGGGAAGGAGGAAGACGGGAGTGAACGAAGAAAAAAAGAAAGAGACGCCATAGCGGAGGACTTCTGAATAAGGAAGATGGCGCCAGTAAGGACTTCCGATGGGGGTAAGGAAAAGATATCCGGAACCGCACTCTAGCCTGACTCAGGAAGAGGCGGTCATATGGAGGAGGCTCCAAACAGAAACCCTAGCTAATCTTTTCATATTAAATAAGATGTATCCAACGCAGTACAGGGACACGTGCACCAAATGCGGAGGCAGACCCGCGGTGTATCACACAACGCGGGAGTGCAAGGAGAATTACAGTTTCCATAATCGGAAAGGACCGTGTCGGGAGCAGTGGGAGGAAGCGCTTTCCAGCCACAATCCAGCCTTCCAACGAAGGCTGGTACAACATGCTGTGAAAGCTGCCAGATCCAATGGGGCCCTGGAATAGGGGCTCCACTCGCTGAAGAGGGCGAATACATCGCAAGATGAAGACGACTTCTGAACTCTTAAGTGTATAGAAATTAGAGGAATAAAGTTTATCCTATCCTATCCTGTCCTGTCCTATCCTATCCTATCCTATCCTATCCTATCCTATCCTATCCTATCCTATCCTATCCTATCCTATCCTATCCTATCCTATCCTATCCTATCCTATCCTATCCTATCCTATCCTACCCTATCCGAACAATAACCGACCATATGGGTATATTTAACGTGCACTGTCCTCAAAGGAAGTATTCTCGCCAAAAATACGTTGTTCTCGAAAACCGCTAATGAAAGAAACTGCTTAACATAATATTTTGCGAAAATATTTCCTTGTACGCATACCAGGTGTTTCAGGGAAGGCCGCCAGTAATTTTTTTTTAAATAAGCTTTCTGAGTTACGACGACGGCTTCTGCGGCATAATAATACCAGTGTCGAGCTACAGTGTCGTGGGTAATCGCGTTACCGAAATTCTAAAAACTGATACCGATATTACTATCACCCGATACATATTTTGATGGCAACCAGGTGTATAACTCTAACAGTTTATTGTCAGACATTAGTGAAGCGGCTAAATAGTTAACATTATTCATCTCTTTCCTGATGTCCAACAGCGCAGGTATTATTGTGCCCCAGAAGCCGCCTTCATACCTCAAAAAGCATGTTTTTAAAAATTAGTGGTGGTCTTCCCTGAAACGCGTGGTATATCACAGCAAATGGGCTGCACTGACAACAAGCTGTAAGATTGCTTTCTTATTTGTGTACCTGTTTTACGGATTCTAAAGAGCAGTAAACGCAGGCGTCGTGCAAGCAGTGTAACGCACCTGTAAAACATTTATGCGAAGGGCGGACGAGATCACCAACATCACTTGTCAGGCGCTTGGTATCTGATTCATGCGAAAATTAAAGTTTCTTAGATATAGTGATTTTCTCATTTATACTGGAAGAATCTTTTTCTGTGTGCTTAAGTCCCAAGGACACTTTTCGAATGTGCAGAATATGTGAACTGGTTTCAAAACTTTCAAGCCCCATTCGAAGCTTCGCTGCGTTACACGATCAAAGCAGATTTCTTGCAGAACAGAAGCGTTAGCCGCGAACTGTTATAAGAATAATGAACGAGTTAGTTTTATGATGATGATTTGATTTTAATGACGCAAGGGCAGCTTGACCCAGGAGCACCATAGCTAACGTGCTTGCTATGCTCGCGTTTGAGCGAAATAACGATTTTCCTAAGCATTTCAGACTAGGGAAGCCGAAAACCAGGTGAGTTGAAATTCGGAACTCTTTGTCCGGCCGAGTTAAAATCGCGCTTTCTGTAGCCTCCTGGGTCGATGGCGTTGCCTATGACGACAAATTTGAGAATTTATTTCTAAAGTTCAGCAAGGTTTCATTTTGAAAACCAATGTTCTTTCACGCTGCCTTTCCCCTTTGCCGCGTTGATGCCCTCGTCGAAAGTGTATAGCCCACGGGGTTTGCTTTTAGGCTGTTCAGCGAGGCTCCCTGGCTCATCTAGCAGGATTGAGGACGCGAAGCCTTACCTCTTTCGAAAGGTTATGGTCGCTAAGGATGCACAACGAGGCATACAGCAGGCCTCACAAGCAAACCCCTTGGGCAGTACACTTATGACGGGGAGGGGGAGGGGGGGGTGCACGTTACGCTGTCTTAGTTGCCGGTAACTAGCGACAAGACTGTCTCTTCGTCGACGATGTGTTCTAGTTACTACAGCTGACAGAGCGCACTTTAGGGTTCATGCAGCAGAGCCATTTTTCTTTCCTCTTTTAACCTCTCCGCAGGACTCCTGGTTCGGCTCGAGTGCTTCGACTCAGTGGACAGTGCGGAGCTCTTCGACGACAATCTCGCCTGGAACGTGGCCGGACCCGATGCACCCACATTCGTCGAAGTGAAGCCAAGGAGAGCGTCGCCGCCGAGGAGGCCCCAGATACGATTCAAGAATCGCGTCATGAACATCATGCGCGACTCGAGGCTCAAGCACTAGGCGCCTGGAGACTCGAAACTGCTAGTTCGGGCTGTTGGAGCTGTCGGGGCAACCTGCAGGCATTACACGCGGAGGCTAAAGCTAGGAGACGTGACACAAGACCGGATTAAGAAGTCGGCTGCTGCTATGTGCCTAACAACGCCTTCACATAAGCGCTCCTCTTTATTGTTTTGTTTCAAAAAATCTTGAGCCACCCGACCACCGCCGTAGCCTTTCTTCAAATGCATATTGCACGTAAGAACAAAAAGAGCACGACTCTCCTTAAGCCTTACTTAGCTGGGTCGCATTCTGCGAACTCATCATACATTCTGACGCCATCACCACGCCATCACCACGCTATGACTCCGCCCGCACAACTAAATTCCGGGAGGCACACACTTGCATCAAGAATGGGCCACCAGCCTGGAGGTAGATCTTCCGCGGAAAATACCACAGCACGAAACTGCACCGCTCAGCGAATAGAGACTTCGTTGAACGCGGTGATTCTGCCTGTGGAACCGTCATGCGGCTGTTCCACGGGCTGAACAGTCCCATGAAGACCAAAAGGTCACACAAAATCTAGGAGTCTTCCATTACAGGCAGAAATCTTATAGCATAGACGCGACCTCAATGCATTTTTTAAGAGTCCGTTCAGGTAAGTCCCAAAAGAACTCAGCATCTAGACGCAACGCAAAACAATGATGAATAACCTCTGGCATGCTCACACAGGCGGCAATTCCGTGACCACGTTACGAACGCTCCCTTGGCTTGAAGCCGTATTTTGACTGGTAAGATCGACGTGTGAAGTTAAAAAAATGGCTCTTTTTGCAGCCGACTGAATACGCATCCGCTGCTAGTATTACACCCGTTGTAGAGAAAGCCGAGGTAAGACGGTCGGTAGGTGGGTACAGGATGTGAAGGACTCAACGAGTACTTTTAATGTTTGCCTTCTGGGGAGGCCTTCTAGGTACTCTAAGGAAAGCGAACAGTGAGAAAATGAAAAGTGTCAACAACTTCTGTAAGAAAACCCAACAAAGGCCCCTCAGGACCAAGTCCACTGGATGCAGAAAGAAAAGGCAGAGGGGCACTTAGTCGACTTTTAAGCAGCCAGACACCAGGAAGGGGTTTTTACAGTTTTGAAAAAAAAACCCAAAACAGTAGATGGCCAAACAATTAGGTGCACAAGACCAGCTACACCACACTTTAGAGGGAGAAACAAACTGTCTCGACGCATAGACTCCCACTGAGAGCGCGACACAAAGGTGAAGAAACTTCTACGCAGCGCCTGTATGCTATTTTTTCTAGGACAGTGCAGCACTTGCAGGAGGTTCGTGCAGAAACGCTGTTGGCAGAAACGATGGTGACAGGTTGCTTAAACTTCGAAACGACAGAAGTGACAGATATGCGTCTGTTTGCTAAGCTGTAGTGTGAATGTCTCGATCGAAGACGCATCTCTACTGGCGTACTTCGCGTTGCCTGCCGCAGTCGCTTATGTGCGACATGAAGCAAGTGACGGGGGTGCTCGCGGAACACAACCGGTCGTGAAGTCGCCAATCTCTGCCATTTGTATGAGTACTCGGAGTGTTTCACTACGTGTGAACGTAAGCGTGGGCATTTATAATCGCATAATTTATGATAATTTATAATCGCGTATGTCAGTATTTTTATGCAAAGGCGCTGCGTGAAGAGAGGATGGAGATATGTTTCATCGTCGCCGCATAGATTGAGCGACAGTCGGAGATGTAAGAATGGGCGAACTTCTCCTTGCATCACCTCGAAAGTCGCGAATGTGGCGTGCAAAACTTTCATACGCCTGCATTATGGCGCACAAACGCTGGACATGACTTTCCCTTTGTACATGTAGCCGCCAAAGAGCGATGTCCGCCGTACCGTTAATGAATTGCGTATGTCAAACCCATCTTTAATTACATACTTCTTTTCAGATTAAGTATAGTGTGTCCGACATAGAAAGTGGAAGGCAAGGAGCCCACATCATGAGCAGTAATGCAAGGCAGGTGCTAGGCAAGACGAAAACGTCTTACAGAAGTCGCTACTTAGACCGTACGGGCCAGGAGATTTCTGACCCCGCAGAGCAGAAGAGAATAGACGAATGCACCGACTGTACCTTCTTGTCTGCGCATACACTATACTGTGGTAGTTGAAAAATTTCGGTGGTACGCAATTGCCGCGAGCATTAAATAACGAATCAACAGAAACGTCGATCCTGTCTAGCCGAGCAATGGCAGGAGATTATAAATGCGCGAAATGTTGTACCATCGCTTTTTGGTCAGCCAGGGTCAGCATGGTTGTATTCACAAATCAAGTCAGTAAGAACAGCAGCACTTTAGTTATAACGCCCGCGATACATTGATTGGTCTTGATTGCTTCAAACACAACTTAACTATCTCAGCAGTAACTCTTTTGTGAACCATCTGGAGGAGCTTAGCCATTAAAAGAAGAAAAAATGCCGCTGCTCATCGGAAATAGCGTGGTCGAAGCATGAAAGTCGTACCTCTTTATCGATGCGACACGACGGGCTCGACACTTATGTGCTTTACGAGTGGCTTTTTACGAGCGCTTTTCGAGTGGCTGACGATTATATTATAACCAGGTGCATATGGGTCCAGAGCAGCTTACGTCTTCTCATCAGAGGACATCTTCGTTACTTGGATGGTAGCTGTACTGATGGTACATTTCTCGAAGAAGTATTTAGCTGGTACTGCCGCCGGCGATTCTGTAAGCCGCATACGTTAGGAGTAGCGACTTCAAATGCTGCGACCCATGCGCGCCTTATTCAACTCCATTCACCTGGGCGGGGAGGACCATCCGATAATTGGCGGCTTTCAGGCCGCAAGTTGTCGCTGAGGTCATTTCTGTCTTCTCAGAACCCCCCATTCCTTTCATTTCCACACCAGATGCCTTCCTCCGATCTCCACTGACGCGCGACTTTTGATCTGGGGGTGCTTCAGAGGTTGATGCTCTTCTTGAAGACTTGCGAGGCAGCTATGGCTTCCGCTCATGAAGTCTGGAGTACCACGTCGCTCCCAGCCACGTCGTATCAGCTATAGTGGTCTGAAGACGTCGATGGTCGGCTCCAGGAAAGGGGCACCACAGTATTTCAGCGGCGCGACAACAATTAAGGGAGCGTTCTTGGCCTGCAAACAGGGACTCTTCGGTATACAAGCTAGAAGGCGTTTGTTGCGACCCTTTCGTGCCAGATGGCTTATGCTCAGCAAGCTTATAGGATCAAATGCGACTGTTGTTAAGTCGGTTCCTAAACGTTACTGCATGAAGATCTGTTTCTATCAGCTGCGATGGGGGACCATATATCCTATACGCCTGCTGCGATGGTTTATTATGTAGCCCGGAAAGCTTCATTTACAAATGCCGCATGAACGTGTTGAATATTTCTTGCCGCTCATAATTCATAGCCCTCGTCTATTGTGGTAGTTCCGGAAAGTTTCGGCTTCTTTGTACGATTTAGCAGTGAGTGAATTACGGACGATGTATACTTCTAACTTTACTGGGCGCACACTCCTCTGCAGCGTAATTTCTTTTTATATTCGGTTGTAATATCATGAACTGCGTAAAATATTCAGCACATCGACATACTGCGAAAGAAAGTGCTTCTGCTTAACATTTCAAACTACAGCTCACGAAATGCACTCGATTTCTTTTAGAACTTTAAATAGCTTCTTATAGTCACCCACTCACACCACTGTTCTCTCAGGGTATATCCCTCCAACACCGTCGGTGGAGACGCTATGAACAGTTCCCCGGGGAAAAAAAAAGAAAAGATAAACCGGCGAACCTTAGATGTGAGCTAGCTATCAAAAAAGAAACGAAACCTCGGCGTAACACAAGATTATCTCCGAGCACTGCTTTAAAGCGAGCACGATTGAGCCCTCCTCAATTTTCTCAGTTGTAAAACAAATACAACAAACGTTTCTCTTCTGAAAGGTAAGTTATATATATATATATATATATATATATATATATATATATATATATATATATATATATATATATATATATATATATATATATATATATATATATATAATATATATATATATATATATATATATATATATATATATATATATATATATATATATATATATATATATATATATATATATATATATATATATATATATATATATATATATATATATATATTAGCCTGCGACGTGCATGTTCTTTCGTGTGGGAGTACAATAGGGCAAAACAAAAAAAAACTAGAAAATAGGCGCGTTGTTCAACACGCCATTCGCTATGGATATCTTACCCGCTTTCAATATGTGCTTCGCTATTTCTGTGAAATCCGCTCCACAAAGATAAGAAGCAAACACCAGCTAATTAATGTCTCAAACTGTTCAGTGGTGATAATATTTTGTTTTTTTAACCGCTGAAACCGACTAAATAAAAAGCGCGCTGAAATTAAATTGCCTTCATGTTGTTGCGCCAGGCGGATAAAATTTCTTGCTTTTTCAGCGGCCGTGATTCTCTTCTCGGAACAGCTCATTCAAAGGCATACGATTTTCATCTTGAGGTGAAATCGGACGCCCGGATTGCCAGGTAAACGATAATATGTTTCTTCACGAGGAATCGATAAAAGACGCGCGGTCGAGCTTGCTAATTAAGACCTTGACAACAGAGGTAACATGTCACTCTGCGATAGCTAAGACTACGATGTCTTATTTATTGAATTTTATTTGTTCAAACCGTCCACGCTTCACTTAATTTGTTTTTGAACGTTCCTGCAAGACAGAGCATGTGTCATACTAAAGATGACGTGCTGTAACGAGGAAACTGAGAACAATAAGGTTAATTTTTAAGGACTTCTTTATTTCTTATTAGCGGCTACAATGGCCGACACAGCGGTCATGCTGTGAGGGACATGCGGAGACGTTAAACGCCGCATTTTGGATTCATCAGCGCTGCAGCAGAATGCAAGCGGCGGGCGATGTATCAGCGAGTAATTTTGGACAGGAAGCCGATAGGAAAACCTGCGTACTTTCATGAAGAACAGCTCCTGTCGGAGGAGAACCGTATGTTACGGTAACTATTAAACTCAGTTATCTCCAGCGAGCGTATCAGCTAAGGCATAGGATATGAGCAACGCTGCGCTGAACAGATCTCATGGTGACATTGGCCTGCAACGTCGCTGCTGTCGTGTGAAAGGAGGCGCAGGTGGGCACTATGTGAGTCCTTGGCAAATGTTACTTCATTAAGGAGTTTGATACACAAGGAGAATATCTCAAAGGAAAATTCGCCTGCATCGTGGTGACGGTATAGGTAACCTCTCCGCCACATTTGGAACTCCCATGTAAGAGATATAGCCACCAAACAGCGTTCCTGACTGCGACGCCAATAGTTGCGAAATAAATCCAACTGGTTCCTCATTCTTCTGACGTCGAATATACCAGTCCTGTCCTGTGCCCACCGCGGCCGTTGCATCCCCGCCAACTTACTAACCATTTATATTTCTAGGGCGCTCAGTCCCCACTACCTTCCTTGTGTCAGTGACGAAAGCCAACAGCCACCGAAACAAAGGAGCAAAGCGGTTTTTTTTTTATTTTGTGGTGTTAATCAATGGGAGATTCATAGAATAAATATTCAAAGATAACTGGTAAGAAAGCACAAGGAAAAACAACCACATGCCGCCGGTGGGATCCGAACCCCCGACCTCCGAATTTCTGCGTTCGATGCTCTACAAACTGAGTTACGGCGAAGGCTGTTTGATCTGCTGCTTTCGGGGGTATTCATGGGCGTTTTTACCCAACCTTGAGAGTGTTCACCACCGCCACCCTCGTCCATAGCGGCGGACGTAGAACATCCTGTATAACCGCGAGTGCCACGTGAAACGTGATCTAACGGTGAGGGTGGAAGCTGCGCGAGAACCCTCTTATGCAACCTATGGCATCAAGGCTGCGAGAATTGAGGCCCTCGTACCTATGAGCAGACAAGGGAAGGGACAAGAGGGACTCGTATGACATGCATGAGGGAAGCCAGTAGTGTTTCGTGCCTGTAACCAAAGATGAACAGTTACCGACCAGCCCAACAGAGCGTATTTTTCTAGTACAGGGCGCTCAGTCCTGTCTACCTTCTTTGTGTCTGAGTGCGTTTCGCGCCTGTAACCGAAGATGAACAGTTTCTTAATCTCAACTGCAAACCCGGCACTGTCACCTCTTGCTACGTATGCTTTCTCTTGGAACTGAGTAAATTACCCCAACGGACCATCGTTTATGTGCTCTCCTTATTACATGCCCAGCCCATGCCCAATATCATTTTCTTTTGTCTCAGCTAGGATATCCTTAACTATCTTTTTTTTCCCGAACTCACTGTACTTCCTTCCAGTCTGGTGTCACTTTCTGTGCCGTAGCTCGGTGCACTGACCACCATTCGATTTCGAGCCTTTTCTTTAGCCTGGAAATTTCTGTCCCATAGGTGAGTATGGGCGCGATATATGTACTTTCTTCCTAAGAGATACTAATAAGCTGCTAATTATTACCTTAAGGTGCCTGCCAGATAGAGCCCACTTTATTTGTATTCTTCTAGTTATTTCCCTCTTACGCTACGGATCTGCGGGCAGTACTTATCCTAGATACGAGCAGGTGTATTCCTTTCCCATTTCTAATACCTCGGCTGCAGTCATAAATGCGTGGATGTACCGCGCAGTTTATTTTTTCTTTTAAAAATTTTATTCAGTCAGGTTCAAAACTCTGTCACAATTAGGATTAGCTCCGCAGAAGAGCAGTGCCGCACGGTACATGATAGCGCCAGGGATGACGCAGTTGACTAGCCAACACGTTATGCAAAATTGAAGCCTCACTAACCCATTGTGTGACAATCGCACATTTCAAACTTCCTGCCGCGTATTAACGCGTAGCTTGTGTGGAAGCAGGGCTTACTTAGCAGGCGTGCTAACTGCTGCAGTCAGCGAGCAGAGTTGATAACATTTCTACTAATCTGCTCCGCAGACGGCTCACTATCGGCAGCGTCTGTTGCATGGCTCAGCAAGTTAAGGCTTTAAGCAAGTGCTATACGGCAAGTGACCGTATTCACTTATCCAGAAAGTGGCTCGGTTATTCAGCAAGTGGCCTCAGCGCCATATACTGGATAACATTCTTAATGACCACTTGGAGAACGCCGGAGTTGCCGCTTGCGGCACGTGATCGTGCTTATGTTTGAAACAGAGGAAGTCCTGGTTACAGCTATCATTGTAAAAGGATAGGACAAATATAAAATGAAACTATATTCAGTTTGAGCACTTTTTATCCTGTGATTTTTCATCTGTACAGGAACAGTTCTCTTCCTAGGAAACGTGCACCACTTGTGCGGGGCGCGTGCGCACACGTTAGGACGCATCTTCTCTCGTGGCCTCTCCGAGTTGCGTGTCCGGCTCCTTTCCTTAGCAGCCTTCGAGAGGAATGGACGAGGCGTAGTCGGCGCTGTATACGGGGAACTGACCGTACTCGTGGGGCACGGTGATGCCGGGCCTGGAGTGCCAGCCTTGCGTCGACGACGCCAAGGGCTCCGCCGAGGGCTCCTTGTCGGCGCGGCCATCGTGGAACCGGGGCTTGGCCATGTCGGACGACGAGGTGACCACCAACTCGGGGTCGCACACAAATTTGTACACGTACCGCTCGCCTGCGGGACGAAACGCACCGTGGAACATCAGTAGTCATCATCGTGCGCTTGCCTAACACACTGGGCTTAAAGCTAGATGTGCATAACCTACATGACCTTCTCGAAACCCCTAATGGAGCAGACGTTTAGGGATTGAATGAGCAACAGGTAATGAGCACTTGTTCCGCGCGAAGAATGGGTTGTGTATGAGGCAGAAGTAAGCGAAACATTAAAAGACACGAAAGAAAAAGAAAGAGACAGGGAAAAAAATGGCCCACGATTAAGCTTCTCGTTAACTGCGATTTTTGAGCGTAGCTGCTTCAGTATTCCAACCATAGGCAACCGCAGACGGAACGCGCAGTGCCGAAGAGGGGAGGACATGGGTTTGGGCTTCGGCAGCGCGCACAGCGATCCGCCACCGCTGAGCTTACAAGTGAGCCTCGCCTCTGGGAATCCTTACTGGAAACATTTACAAATGACATTGAAGCTTTAGTCACGTGACAGCGATGCAAACAAGAACGTCAACTCAGGCTGGCGTCTTTCGTCGGAAATTACATAAAATTCGCCGCCTGACGGAGAACTATTGCAGTCGCTTGGGGTTCGGTGGGTTCTGTAGTGAAATTCGGTGCCTTATTCGCCGCCATCTCTCTTCTCTTCCAGATTTCTTAAATTTCGAGGCATTGATCATGAATCGCGCACGTGGCTGCTCACGCAACACAACATATCACACACTATTTGCTCTTACGCTACACCACTTAACACAAAATGTCTCACATCACTGTTAGAGAACAACGGTGCTAATTAAAACAGCGCGGCAAATGCTACGGGCAACGGCTGGCACGGCTACCCTCGATCATTATAATTTCGATAAGGAGTCCATCCACACAGACTAGGGGGAAGAGTGGAGAGAAGGCGGCAGCACAGTAATCAAGCCGTCGACGCGTGTGCACGATCCGTACAGCTCTGCCGAAAAATCAAGCACGAAACTGCTCTAAGTCGGCAGTGGCGCCGAGGAAGGGGGTAAGCGCCGCACCTCACGTCAAGCTGTGTCTCCCTCCCCCTATTGAGAGGGCTCCAGTTGTATTGTATCAGTTGCGCATGCGCTTTCTGTATGGGCTCTGGCCAGCCTGCTATCTGTAACACGTGGCTGTTAACTTGCAGCCACCTGTAGGCTACATATATACCGGCAAGCAGTCGCTAATAAACGTTCTTCTTGCTGCTTCCACTCTGCGTGTTCGTTGTTGGACGCCGGAACACCAACAATCTCGAACCGTAGGTCCGCGCGCGCCGCTTCGCAAAGGTCGCGGGGACAGAAGGACTAGGGCAGTGAGCTGAGACGCGCTAACGAGAGCCTGAGCCTTGGGGCGTGCTTCAGAACAATCTTTTGCTTCTTTTTTTTTCTTGCCGCGTGTCGCTACCACGTGACCTGCCGCGACGCTACCGTTTTCCTCTTCGTGCTCTATTCGCTCTCGCCCTCTATCGTCCTCCTCTGCGTTCGCTCTCTTTTACCCTCGGATGCGTTCGTTCGCTCGGTTACGCCGAGGCACGCCGCTAAACGGAGGAACGGGCACTTCAGAGCTGCGCTCTTTAAGTTGTTGGTCTGGGGAAGGATATCAGAACTTTTTCGGACAAGAAGCGGAAGTAGCTAACTTTAGACTAGGGCAGTCGGAGAGAGTTGCGAAGGAGGATGGGGCTGTTTGAGATTTTTTTCAGCCAAGCACTATGTTGTGCGAGTCGCCATATTCACAGACTGTCACCGAGCTCATGAAGGTCGAAGAGGAAGCGGCCGCCGTTTCGAATAAATGTTAACCTTGTATTCAAAATCAGAGCACTCTTGTTGTTAAGACATTTTGATTTGTCAGAATTTCGACCGAGAAATTTTGCGCGAAGTGTAAAACTATGGCGGCGGAAAAGAATCTTACAGCCTCGGGAAAGATGAATTGTGCATTGGGTAAGTGAAATGTTTATATGTGTGTACGTAGTAGCATGCAGCGAATTTAGCCGAAATCGAAGCGTTAGACTTCGTAACCCTGTATTCGTGATTTGAGCGTACTAAAGAAGAGCAGTTTCGCGAATGTGATGGAGTACAATAGACGGAAACTCAGTTCATTCAACACCAAATAATAGTACAGAAGCTTGCTTAACCTGCCTCCTCCGCTTGTGAATGTGTTTACAGCCTTTATATACCACATTAGAAGGTCACAAGCTTGCTGTACTCACCAGCCACCTTCTGCATGATTCCCTTCTCGTAGTAGTACCTCAACGAGCGGCTTAGCTTGTCGTAGTTCATTGCAGGCCGATTTTTCTGGATACCCCAACGCCGCGCCACCTGTCGCAAGCAAAGAGAAAAAGAACATTGTTTAGACACTACTCTCTACAGCTCTTAGCTTCTGACAACGCATTAATGAAAAAAAAATCTCCTAGGTGACGTCATAGAGCAGTGAGTTTGTCCACCCCGGAAAACCTGTTCGCATCAGATGTGAACCGTAAATGGCAGACGATGAGACACCAACACGGTTGGGTTTTATGATTCTTGTGCTCTTAAATATATTTGCCTTCCTGTGGCTTGCTCAGAGTATTATGTTTGCTTTGTGAGTATCCACTGCGATTCGCCGATCGATTCGCCGATGGCCACCATTTGCGCTTGCGGGAAAAGTTCCGTGTTGCCTGTGGGCTGGCATCGGCCATGGGCATCACGAAAAACATAACTAAATGGTTTTTCGTTCAGAAAAGGTAGCATTTGCGAGAACTGGAAGCGCACCTACCCTGTGACCACGTGAGCCACCGAGACCTGACAGGAAGGACACTGGACAAAGGGCGGAGGAGTCTCTTTAGAGGAGCAACATCTCAAAGGTTTTGATTAGACCTTGTTCAAAGTGTTCATCGGCTTGTCTAGTTCACCCAGCTCGCAAGGCTACAGTCCTGGATCGCTTCTGTTGTTGCGGAGCTAGCTTTGCCTAATTTTAAAGCCAAGAAGCTTAGCTCGGAAGAAGACATGCTGTTTTTATCCTAAGGCAGAAGAAAAATAGGATACCGTCCATTTCAAAAGATTCATGTCCAACAGGCATTCTCTCCTTCTGAACTCTGCACTGCGGTTTGCATAGTGCCCCATAGTGCTCCAACTCACTGGAAGGGGAGAACTCTCTCGCACATTCAAAGCCTTGATGCACCATGGGTGTTTTCTAGACCCCCACGACAGGGCCCTGAAGCAAGCCGTGGAAACTGTCGAAAAGGATCGTTATGATGGCACCAGGCGGGAAGTGCTTTCTGTCCTTGCTTTATTCATCACCTTAAGAAAGCGTTCCATGCGGACGAGACTCTGCGAAAATGCCTCAAAAAAGGCGCTGCCTAACACAGTGCGAAAGAGAGCCTCGAATACTTTCGCCTGCGGCAGCAATCGCTCCTGAAAGCATTTGTGTACTAATAACTAGCTCACGTGTCTTGTTTATTTTTATTTTTTACAATACTGCAGGCCAGATTCGCCCGAGAAGGAGGGTCATGAAACACCACGTGAAAAGAAACCTTACACTGCATGTGAAACACAACAAAGTGAAATAGATAAGACGACACAGCAAAGTTAAATGCCAATAAATACTGAATTAACCTCAGAGCATAGAAAAGTCACTACCTTTCTAATGAAGCAAACAATTTTGTAGCGCCTGTTCTACGTCAGGAGAACAAAAAACAGTTTCATGAAACGAGTTCACATCGTATTTTGTTTGAGGGAAGGAACTGCGCTTTAATACGGTTGTGTCGCCCTTTCTTTCTGCATCGCCGGCGCTGTGTAGGAGGAACTGGCGGTAAGCGCTAGCTTCCGAAAGTAGGGGAGGCGCGTGAAACATTCAGAAAAAAGCTCAGCGGAAGATCCCCTTTCAGAAGCCTGAGCGATACTAACTCATAGGCACTAAACCGCTCCACGAAACAGTCACAATAGAAAGTGTTGTCTGTTTGACGCAATTCCACAAGATGGAGTACGTTTACAACTGAAAATCTACCGAAGCAAAGCCGCACGGCTAAAAAGAAGACTGTAAGACCTTTTAGAGGTTCATAGTTAAAGAACATTTTTTTCCTGATCCGGGGCAGTCACTCTAACAACTAAGCTGACCAGGGAGGCCAGAACAAAAAACGGTCAAAGTCGCCGAAGATATCGACAACAATAAAAGTGAGGGAAGATTGTACAAAATCCACCTAAATTTCTTTTTTTTTTTGCTGTTACCGTGATTCATGCCTTGTTTTACACTGCTCAACATTCAACGGAATGCCTGGGCCCACGTTACCGCAGCGGTGGCCTAGTGGTTGAGCATCCGCCTCGCAGGCGGGAGGTGCGGTGTTCGATCCCCAGTGCCGCCGGGTACCCGCCGGTGATACAATGGGTACAAGCTCCCCCTGGTCTGGTGCTCAGCTTAGTCAGGGTGAAATGCTTCGGAAATAAATATTTGACCACCCCTTGACCAAACGAATATACCTTGTGCCATGGAGCTCTTTGGCCGCCGATGCCCTTGCGCCATAAAAAAAAAAATCACTATCATCATCGCTACCTCTTCGGGGTCCGTCAGCTTGAACTCGAGCCCGCGACCCGTCCAGGCGATGCACGGCGCGTTTCCCGGGTTCCTCAGCAGGGCGGCCAGGAACTGCCACAGCTGCAGCGAGCCCCGGCCCGCAGCCACCGAGCCCAGCACCTGGTGATGGCGCTCCGCGGCGAAGCAGGCCAGTGCCTGCGGCGCCGCATCCGCGGACAGGGAGCCCGGACACGGCGGCGACACGGGAGGAGACGGAGGCGGCTCGAACTTCACCGGCGACGGGCCTGCGACGGGGTCGTGACCGCAGAGCTCAGCGCCGAATATGCAGGGAGGGCAAGCTACCCGGCAAAATCATATTTAACGGAAAATATTTGACCCGCCGCGGTGGCTAAGTGGTTAGAGTGATCGGCTACTGACCCGGAGTACCCGGGTCTGAACCCGACCGCGGTGGGCGCGTTTCAATGGAGGCGAAACACAAAGGCGCCCGTGTGCTGTGCGATGTCAGTGCACGTTAAAGATCCCCAGGTGGTCGAAATTATTCCGGAGCCATCCACTACGGCACCTCTTTCTTCCTTTCTTCTCTCAGTCCCTCTTTTATACATTCCCTTACGGCGCGGTTCAGGTGTCCGCCGAGATGCGAGACAGATACTGCGCCATTTCCTTTCCCCAAAAACTAATTTTCAACCGAGTATAGTTGCCCTCAGTGCGATAATGACCAGGACATAAGTTCGAAAGCTTAGGTTAAAGTTGTGCGCTACAACAACACTACGTCCTTGTTCTTTTGTCCGTGCCTTATTGATGTCGCTACATTACTAGTGCCATTACGAGAAAAGCCGGCGGCGTGTGTGTGTTAGTGTGTGCACTCTCATATAGTAAAGAAAATCCCAGCGATGGCAAGAAAAATAGGGTGACGTCATCGTGCGGCCTTATGACGCACGCAGCAAGCCGACATCCGCCACTTCAGTACGTGTCGTTCGTCTATATATGCTCGCCGCTGGCTGACCCCTATGCAGCACCAGTTTTCCCGAGAATACGTATCAAAACTGTGGCGCAACTGTTTGTCGCACAGCGTTCGATGTCATGCGATTTCTCATTACATATAGCTTACATGCGCTAAAGTTGGAGGCTAGCCTGCGACAGAGATCCTAACGGGCGACATATGGACCTTTAGTCGTATGCCTTCCCAGACTCTTTATCCCTTCCCTTAATGTGCGGTTGAGGTGTTCAATGTGCCAAGTAACTTTCAGCACAGTTAAACTAGAAACAAATGAAACAGTTCGCCGATTTCACGATAATTAAATTGAATTAGTATTTTTGATGCTTGGGCATTGCAAAACGGAGTATTTTTTTTATTTTTTACTGGCCAACAGGATAAGTAACTCAGCAATTAAAAACTTCCGTTTTAATGTGAGATGATGCAATGGAAAGCTGTGAAGCGTCAACAAAAACTCAAACAGCGTGACTTCATCAAGTACAGCTTTATCCAGAACGTCTTTAGCATATTCTGAACACAGGCCGCGCAATTATACCGTCTAAGCCAAGAGTTCCACGTTTGAAACTATCCCGTCTGTTGGTCGTCGTTTCGGCCAACAGAGTCACTGTCACGGTGCGTCAGTGGCCCATCAAAACTTGAGTTCCCTCAATATTTCGCACGCTTAAACCAGGCCGCCGAAAAAAATAATCTCAATAAATCTTGTGCTTTTATTAATTCGTAGGTGCAGTTTTTTATAGTTAAACCCTACCGCGTATCTGCAATGGTTAAAGGGTTAATCCTGAACCGTTTCAAGAGGCAAAATAGGTTGCATCCGTATATTGAAACACTTGCTCGTATTTTCCTAATTATAGCCTCACCGATCTTGAGTGCTGGGTGAAGCGTACTGATAAGGCCGCATGAGCATTAGGCATAATGAAATTACAAGGCTTGTAAATCACTTGCGGTGACTGCATGAACGACGCCATATTTGTCGATAGCTTGACAGGACGCTTGGATCACCTGGGCCTTTCTTAATACGCGAACGGCGAAAGTAATATGGAGTAAATACAGCCGTCATGGACTTCTCGCTTTACTCGAGGAGCCAGTGCTGGGCACGTGGATGGCGATCTGTCCAGATAGTGCATTGCATTACAACTAAGAACATTAGAAAGGTGCTCCTCGGCCGAACTGACCAAACGCAGCTGCTTCAGCAATCAAAGCACTCTACTGTATAATACAGTTTCTGCACAGCCGTTCTTGGTGAAATCAGAAAAGCACAAAAAGAAAGGCCAGAGGGACGATGTAATTTGTCTTCATGGGACTGCGCGCTTCGCCCCGTGAGCTTTTTGGTTGCAACAAGTTTTTCGTAGCCCATCCACGTGTGGCTCGTCCGTGCCCCCCCCCCCTCCCTTTTCCCCCCACCACGTTCCCTCTCAATTCCCTATCACGAAGAAGCCGCCAAGCGCTGTAAGCGTCGTACGCTGGCGAGCTTCAGGCGGCGTTGAGTGATCGGGGAATCCCTGCATCGAGTGCAGCGGGCGATTTCTTGCTTTGACGGCGGCAGCGTCGTTTCATTTTCCCGACGCGGTCGAAGCCGCAGTCGGGTTCTCGGCTTCGGGGAGCTGGGAAAGGGGAATAGAGACAGGGGAGGCTAAGGTCCAAGTGGGGAAGCAAGCAGGGCTGCTTTCTTGGCATTTCAGGATCGGCGTCCCCAGCGATGAGGGTTTTCTCCTGGAATCCCTAAGTGGGGTGATGATCTTCTTTACGAGATTTGCCGGGGCAACAGGTCTCCAGACGGCGTGTCCTCCAGCTTACCTCTCTGAAAGCTGATTAGCTCCTCAGGGTTGAGCATGCATTTTACATGAGGGGCCAGGGGTCAAGCTTCGTGGGCCGAAACAAGGGACGCAGTGGCCGGTGCAAACGTCGGAGACAGCTACTCACTTGCACCACCCGATGATGTCCAGTGCGATGGGTGGACGACGAAAGACCCGCTTTGGGAATTCATTAATGGCTTCGTCCCCGCTCCTGACGCGCGCGCGCGCGCGCCTGCTTGTTGCGTTTTATTTTTGTCTTGGCTCGTTAGGCCGAATTCGTTTCTAATGCGGCTCCCGAAGACAGTAAGTGTGCGCCCTGCGCTGCTGTAACAGTTATTTCGGCTCCCTTGTCTCTGTGCTCGTCTTGGATATGCAAAGATGTCCGAGTTCGCTTGCTTGCTTCACCGATTATGTCAATTTTCGAGAAAAAAAATTGTGTTCCTTCATTACTTGTTACAGCATTGTAATCTTTAATTCTTGGTTTTACGTTCTTCATGAAAGTTTTAGTTATTGCATGCTGGTTGCCATTTATGTTTTTGGATGGATTACAAATTAACACGAACAGGCTAGCTTCGTGGCACGCGTCTCTGCGGTCGGGAGTTCCGGAAATTGAGATACGCTACAGTTATATATGCCGTGCGTAATATTAGTGCACAGTGAGTTTTTCACACTTTTGACGCACCTGCCGACTAGTTGAACGCTATGAAATCCCAGCTGTTGTTTGCAGGTCTGCCGCTAATAGTAAGCATAACGACGGGCCAGAGTTAATCTACAGACTTGGGAAATGACCCTCTGTAGATAGCGGCATGGTTGGCCTTATACTGAAGAGGAACCAGATAAATAGGAACAGATAAAAATAGGGCGAAAACTGAGGAAGGCCGCCAAGTACCCCTAATGAACAAAACGACGAAGAATATGTTCTCATAATAAGCCCTGACATTCAAGAACGTGCGTACAGAATAAGTACCGAGGGAAAACGGCGAAAGATTTTTCACTCGATTTCGCTGAAAACTGCGCGAGCTGCAAATAAAATTCTGTGCTCGTCTCAAACTCTGGTCGCCTCTCCGAACTCTCGAAAGAGTCACATTCTGCTTACGAGTGAGCCGCCTTGTTGAAACACCCGAAAGCGTTTTCTCTTTTATGTCCGACAAACTTAAAAACCATCTTCGCCGATGTCGCATTTTGCCAACGGGCCACTTACGTGAATTTGGGGGTCATAAATAGCCCAGAAACGTTCTTCGCCCACACCGCTCTGTCAGGCTCAACATTATTTGAGCTGTGCCAACGCCAGAATATGCCCTCCCTGCGTGCCTGCGCACTGGCGATCGCGCCAAGTCATGTTTTATGTGAGACCCTGGACACCACTGAAAACACAATTAGCGAAGCCACAAGCGAATGTGATCCGAAGCCAGCAACTCACCCCCTCTTCCTTTAAAATAAAATAAAACAAAATGATAGAAAAAAAAAGGCACCAACGTAAAAGATTGAAGTCCGAAACAGCAGGCTTTCGTGAAGCCCTTAAGTGCGTAGCTGAGAGCGAACTGTGAGCATCGCGTCAACTCTTGTCACGTTCCATTCGCATTTAAACTGAGAAGCGACAAAGTCAGGCGGCCCTAAGAGGTCGGGGCAGGGCGCGTTTGTGATCCGCGCGCCACATATCGCCGGTATCTGAAATTCAGCTGCGTTGCTCTCGGTTACGAATTCCGAACGTCTCTTTCTGAAATTGTTTGAACGTGGTCGGGTGGCGTCTCTCGCACAGCAGCCAGCTTGTTTTCGTCCAGCGAGAGACTGACCTCGTCGTTTCAAACGGTTTACTTTCGCGCGTTAGAAAAAGAATTCTGCCTTGCGCAGGAACCATACAGCGGCGTTTCTCGTGGGAAAACATCGAATCCCTCTCCGGCTACGTACTTGAAAATGCTTGTAAAAAAAAGGAAATGTTTGTAAGATAAACAAGATGCGATGGAGTATGGCACAGTTCATGCCTGTGACTTATTGGTCTTCACTTTGCTGAAGCAAGTTTTTAGTTCTTCCTGTGCCCCCGACCTCATATTTTTTCTTTCTCAGTACAGAATATCTAAAGTTATAACATCTAGTGTGAGTGCAAACAAAATATAAGCAAGTGCTAAGCTGGCGGCACCCGGGATTGTTTAGAAAGTTTCTAATCATTTTATGGTTTGATTGATTGGTTTACTGCTGCAAAAAATAATTAACTACTCTTTGCTCTCGTTGCTTTCAACTGGGAACAAAACCAATTAAAGTCGGTAACAGAAGTATAGATATTCACCTCGATGAACTTAAAAAAATGCCTTTTTTGTTTTCTGTAATTGGTTAACCCTGATTTTCCGCAAGCACGTGCTCTCAAAACACGAAAGAAAGACGCTAGTTTTAATGTACAGAACGTCTTCCTTTAAACAAGAAAAAGAGATTAAAAATATAAGCTCTTCGTGCGCCTAATGCGGCATAAAATAGTTTCGCGTTATCTCGAGAAACCGGCGGTGCTATTGTTAAGGGCTTAATAATTCCGGGGCTGCCACTGCCCGGCACAGACGGCGGTGATGTTGCAGCATTAGCTGACAAGCGTCGGTGAGACGACCGTACGCGGTAATTTGATTGGTTAAGGCCTAAACTAATCGCGGTAGAGAAAAAAAAAACATGTTCTAGATGGCGGTGAGATGTGAGGTTCAATATCCTTCGCATCAGTTCAAATAGAGCTTTTTTTTTCTTTTTAACGTGGAAGTTTTTGCTTCATACCTGAAGCAAAATAATGACTCTGCTGAATATAAAGTTTTTTAAAACTTTGAATGGTGGCGCGAGCTTATAGCGACTGCGGTCACGTGCACATGAATTGAGGTTGCAGCCTTTATTCAAACAGTGGTAAATCTTACGTGCTCGTGCTGTACATTCGTATTATCCACTTTAAGTGAATTTGTTTGTTTCATTCATATTTTCCCAGAGCATGCCTCCTCTCTCTATAAAGAGAGAACCATGGGGGGGAGGGGAGGGGGGATTCTTATAAATTCAGATTTTTGTAAGGAGCATGCCAGGATAGCGCACAAAAAATTCCAGTCTTCCCTGACAAGTAATTATGCAATTTATTCCGGGTCATCATATATATCCACGTCTTAACCTTACATTAAGGCGTAGTGTGCACACAAGTGAACGTCATCTGAACGCTGAAATATTGCCTATTCAAGTGGCAGTTTCAACAAATAAAGAGGCGAAAAATGATGCGCTGAAGCATGAAAAATCTTGTGTAAAAAATGGCGGATCAGGTATGTGAAGCGAACGCAGGAATGCACTTTTTTAAACTGATGGCTCTGTGTTTTACGGTGGCACTGGAATGGCTCCGGTGTGTGCATATTTTCATCCTCTTATATTGTGAGCATGAAGGAAGGAAGCAAGGAGCATGAAGGGACTAGAATGTGTTGATTTGTTTACATTACGATCCACTGTGACAGGAATGAGCCAAAGAAGCATAACTGAGACCATAAAAACACTGCAAGATCAAGACGCGGATATACAGGGTGTTTCACCTAAAACTTCCTTTTTCCGGCTTAGCATTTTTTTCTGCTTAGCGCTTTTCCGGAATAGCATCGCCAGCGGTGTAATACATCAGAATACCGCTAAGACGGGCTAACTGTCAGGCTGTGTAACTAATGTTAAATAATTAACTTTTTAGCTATTGCTGTTAGACTCCTTAATTATTGAGAGGCGTGTAGTCCACCGTAAGTAATAGCCATATCAGTTTGTAGAATTTCAAAAACGCGCTTACCCTCGGCGCTGTGGCCCATATTTCGACGAGTTACATACACTGGAGAGGTTGCTTTGGCTGCAAGCTTCTCGAAAGCGCATGTCTTTTGGGGAGATGTAGCCAGAATTTGTTGCGCCACATCGCCGAGGATAAGCGCGTTTTTTGAAATTGTATAAACTGATATGGCTATTACTTACGGTGGTCTACACGACTCTCAATAATTAAGGTGCCTAACGGTAACAGTTAGAAGGTTAACCACTCAATATTAGTTAACCAGCTTGTTAATCAGCACATCTTACCAGTACTCTAATGCATTACACCTCTGACAATGCTATGCCGAAAAAAATGATCTTCGAACTCAAAAAAGCCTATTTTTAAAAATTTCAGAAAGTCTTAGGTGAGACAGCCTGTATGAGAACTCGAGAGAAATTGCATAATTACTTGTCGCGGAAGGCTGGAATTCTTTTTGTGCAATCCTGGCATGCTCGGAGAAGATAATCTTTATATGGCACAGCACATGCTGCATGCATGGTGACTATGTAATCTAGTTTGTGGAGCGTATATTGATTTTGATTTCAAGCAATATTAAAGGAAAAACCCTTACTCATCTTCGAAGTAAAGTGCGCTGCTTGAGTACTTTTATAATCTCTACTCTGAGCGTATACGACGTAAATACGTAGTATTTTTAATCGACCTCCGCAGTCGTAACTTGTGCTCATAACACATTTGTTTTGAGCTGCCCTACAATGTTCAAATGTTGCTACGATTAATCACAAAAACACAACATCAAACACGGGCTAGTGCATTGCGAATGTGGGCGCGTAGAGCTATATTGCGCCCTTGAGAGTGGAGCGCCTGTGCACCCCATATATGATTCATTAATTTCACTTTAGATTTGATTCTTGATTTTTGTTCTGTAGCCTCTTCACATTTATCTAAAGGCGTAGGTGAGGACGTTCGACGGGATTGGTGCCCAGAACACCGTGCACCTATCAGTGTTTGTACAGAAGAGCAGTTTTGAGTGCTGATCCAAGTGTAAGGCGACGTTATGACTGTGTGGTTGTGTTCTCCAGGACCCCGTGAAGTTTTCGCTCTACTTTGGAACTGCGCGACTAAGGGTAAATTTACAACGCACCGTGAACCTCAGCTGAAGGCGGACCTCCACCACTACCACCTGTTTTTTTTTCTTTTTGCCTGTTTGAAAAGCGTCCAGACCTTCAAACATAGAAATAAATAATGCGGCAGTTAGACAGGCTTTCTACGCCAGTGCGCTGCCCGGTGCCGATCTGGTGCCCCACGTGACTTCGGTGGGTTATGCCTCTGCGCAGTTTGTCAGTGAATCGCTCTTCGGGCGTATCTGACCTGCGATCCCCGTTTTATGGGCGCGAGTCTGTGTCACCGCGCGGTCCTTGTTTACCCCTGCCGCTCTAAATCTAAGTACCAATATGGCGAACAGCAGCATTGTGTGCTGGCGCTCGAGTGGGCGGTCGCTTCCCCCCCCCCCCCTTTTTTTTTATTGACGGTGGCGCGATCATGGCGTCTAAGGTTTTGATGCAATTTATGCTCGTTCTGGCGCAGTGCTTAGCCCTTACGGAGAGGCGAGACGCCTCTTCATCTGCCTCATGTAAAAAAAAAAAACACACGACAAACGCAATAATTTTCCATAAAAACCTTTCGCCTCTCCCGTTTTGTAGCTTGTTTGTGTCTGTGAGATTCGCTGGTTCGAATCCCATCCGTGGCTGAAACTTTTAGCTTGCCGCCGCCTAGAGCGAGCATAGGTAAGCTGTAATCGGTTTAAGTCACTATTGCATTACATATGCACCCATTTCTATGCTCTCTAGAGCAGAAGAAAAAAAAACGGCTGTTGTCGAACAGTGTATAGTACAGCAACACACGTGGAACCGAAAGGTCATGTGTTCAGTCCTGCTGGTCACGTGCCGTCTTTTACTGCGACATATGTTATATGAAGAACACCAGAAGCCTCACGAGGGGTCTGACAACCCTCGGAGAAATAACGTTCTGACGTTGTGACCCTATGACCTCACCCTTTCGGCTGCGCAAACATTTTTTCTCCGTTGCACTAAAAGCTAAGATGTTGCACCCCGCTTTCTGTGGCTTCATATATTGTTGGCTTTCTTGGCCTTCTCACTTAACGGTCCCGGTTGTCCAACTTTTTTGGAACTTGTCAACATGCAATACTACCTACAAATCGCCGCGGTTGGTTGGTGGCTTCGGCGGTCACGTAATTGAACTCCAGCATCGGCGGCCGCAATTCGACGGGGGCGAAATGCAAAAGTGCGCGTGTGTTGTGGGATGGTAGTGCAGGTTGGACTCCTGGTGGTTGAAACTAATCTGGAGCCCTACGCTGCGGCATCCCGATAGCCTATGTGCGGCTCCGGGTTAAAACTCACATACACGTACATCATAACGTCAACCAGTGATAACTACCGTTTAATCTAACGCAAAATAAAAAACTATCACGACAGAAGACTAAGGAAAATGTGCACGAGCGCTAACAAGCCCGCTACAGCTTAACTCGTGCCCTGCACGGACACAATGGCAGGCTGAAATGTGGGGGCCATCTCGAGCGGAAAATGTCGCTTTTGAATGCGAGACAGCAGGTATGCCAGAGAAAAGAAGAAATCAGTCCACGTCACGTGTAATGAGAAAGACTCCTTTTTGTCGTTTTTCGTTCGTGTCGTAAACACGACCCAGCGTCTACACAAAAAAAGTCGATTGCAGGTGTGAAAGACGTTCGCGGCGGGGTGGCGGTGTGGTGTGAAGGTGACAAATCCGGGCTGCGAGAATAAGAGGAACATAAGGTGGTAGGAAAAACTAAGTAGTTCTCCCGTTCAGAGGGAAGAAGATGAGAATAAAAGTAAGAAGACAAGTAAAAAAATAAAAAAGAGTGTGGTTTCGTAGCCATTAAAGCCGCTTCTTAGCGGGAGATCTTTGAGGTGACTGTTGTCCCCGGAGTTGAGGGCTAAAGCGGCGAAATCGAAAGGACGCTTCTGCGGGTGGGAAGAATGGGGAGGGCAGGTTATGCGTTACGACACAGCGTGCTCTCCACGCTCACCGAGGGACAGGCGGGGGCGTTTGGTGTTAACGAGGGATAGCGGCGAGATGAAGGTCCTCCGCCGACTCGAGGCGTGTGTGTCAAAAGCTGTCGGCGGGCGGTTGGGCGTGGGTGTCGTGCACTGCGGGTGTCTGCCTGCCCTGACAATGGCGTATGAAAGGCGACGGGGCATAGATAGTAGAGCGTAGTGTGCAGAAGGAGGTTGAGGGGAAGGCTTGCCGCAGACCCGCCGTGATAGGCAGTTTTCGTCTTTTTTTTTTTTTGCGCTGGAGGCCACGGCACATTGGCGCTCTTTTATAATGAGCCCCGGACCCCGCCTTGTTAAAGCTCCTCTACGGAGAGCCTCGGGGGCGGCGAGAGGCTGGGAGTCTGTGAACTTGCTGCTTTTCGTAAGCGAGAATTGTGGCAAACGTGTCAAAGCGAACTGCTGTGTGCGTGAGACCACTACGGCAGAACCGTTTTGAGAAAGCAAGTAACAGGTTCTTAAAGCACTTCAGACTGCGCCTTAGGCGAGGTGCCTGTGTGTGTTTTATTTCCTTTTTAGATTCAGCAGAACAAAAAAAGAAACTTAGCCTCGTCTGAAGCTGAGACTTTATCCACATTTCTGTTTTATCCTCTTGTACCTCAGCCTATAGTTAAATGCTTTAACAACACGCTGGATGTTTCTTTTCTTCCCTGAGCGATTAGTGTTGGTATCCGCCGTGAGAGAAGCCAGACAGAAAGCCGACTATCCTTAATGGGATCTCACAAGAGGCGCACCGCTGGCGTGATCTTGCAGTCTGATGTCTTTTGTGAATATCTTCCACAGACCACCCTCAATTGTAGCAGTGGTTAAAGGCTACGCAAGAACACGACAAAACAAAATGTAATGTAGGACGAACATCGAAGCTACAAAACAGAAACTCTTGTATATCAAATTTAACCCCAGTTATTACGTTAAAGATTTCAAAATTGTGTCACGCGTTAACTGGAGCTGCGGATGTCGCTAGGCCACACTGTCAAGCCAAGCCAAACAAAATACGTTAAGAGATCCGTTCCTGCTTTCTTGGGGAATAATTGCCTCAATCAAAGCCGTAGCTAAAACCCTGGCTCAGAATTTTTGGAACTCGGAAGATCTTGAGACGGCTGTGTAAAGCCTACTCTGTAGTCGTATGTATGCGCTCAAGTGGACGCTAGTTAATCTTGGTTCCTTAATTACCTCAGAAACGTAGCCGCTTCGCGTCAGCTACAGTCACCTACAGTCAGCTACAGCCTATGAGAGCGCACAAGCTACTTAGAGGTTTCTCGCGCCACACACCCAGCAGTTATGGTTGTGGGAATTTTTCGTCAGGGGCTGGGGTCCATCGGACCAAACGAAAACTCTCGCAGGGTGGTTATCACAGTGCGCGTCTACTAGTCATCACGCTTAAATCGTCGGAGGAAAATCTATCCGTGACTTTAAGGGTGCTGCCTTCATGCTACTATCTCTGGGCTGCAGGGCTACAATCGATCGATCCTGCGTTACGCCGAATAGTGATGGGACTGGTTAAAGCTCCAACCTAATCGCCTGGATAGAAGTACAGCGTTTGCATAGGGAGTGTACGGCTCACATGTTTCGCTGTTTAACGGTGTAGGAGCGTAATCATGACACCCAAGGCGTTTCTAACCTCTGAAGGGTGAGGCGGCGTCTTGTCCTCCCCCCTGCAGTGCTCAGCGAGCACTATGGCTTGGACACTTTTCACAAAGGCTGTGAATGCCCCCCCCCCCCCTCCCCAGCTGCGTGTCAGCTTGCTGCAAACCAGTGCAAGCATGCATTGCTTATAAAACAGAAATAGTCGGGAGAATCGGACACAGCGCGCGCACTCACGCACGAACTTGCACACAGAGAAGGCTGTCAGTGTGTCTCTCTCGCCCTGTCCCGCTTTCACGCTTTCCCTCAGCCCATAACACATGCACGAGCCGTCTAAAGCTTGAGCTTGTGTGGCGCTAATTTCTTTCAAATTGAGGACTCTTTTCCGCTTTTGTCCTTAATATCCCTCTACAGTGAGAAGGTTCCGACATTCCACCTTTCACGCCAGCTTTCACGTCAAGCTCTTTGAATATCATCAGATGTGAGTGCCCCCAAAACGTTCAAAACTTTTTCAGCGCCTGTTCGAACGCTCGAAGCTTTCCCATCGTTTTGCGCCTCGGTTATAATCAGCCATTCATATAAAACTTTATTCTTCATACAGGGTAATCATTCGTGCGATCACTCGTGGAATCGGCTTCGATGGTGGTCATGTTTTGCGTACGCGCTGAAGTTTTTGGACTGTTCTTGAAAGCGAAATAAAAATTACTTATATTCGCGCGATGCACTATGTGGCCAATCACAAGCGGAATAGGAAAAATAGAGAGTACGTTGAAAAGTGAGGAAAACGGCGGCAACATGAAAGAATGGCGCTAACAGAATCTTCCTCCTTTTGCTAGCCCATTGCATTCACCACCCTGGTGTTCGTGATGACATGTACTTTTCGTCCTTTAACGTTTCTAATGGCAAGACACACCTCATGTGTGCCCCTTCCTCTGCCACCATTTTCATTTCATGAGCCAGGCATGCAAAACCTAAAAAAATCTTTTTTTAACGTTCCCACAGTGTTCTGAGCTCGAGCCTTGCTCTTTTGAAGCTTTATAGCCTTAAGAATGTTGCGCGGTATTAATTAGAAACTGATCTCCGTAACAAGCATCACAGTCACATTCCTGAAAGTAAAACTGACTGAGGTGAATAAAAGGCAATAATGCGTGGATTTCTTACCGTCTCTGGGCTTCTCATCCGTGCTGCGGCGAAGATGACTGCCACAACCGGAGAACCTATAGCAGAGCTCAATCCTCTCCTGGCCTTGCAAATTCATCAAGTCGTAGTCATTTCTGGAGCCCGAGTGATGCTTCAGCCTGTGAGCCAGATCGTTGCTGGGCAAAGGAAATAGTGCTTTAACTGCTGGCGACAATAAACACCCGATGCGTTAGTTGCAATGATAGAAACCGAGCTGCTCTCAGCAGTAATGCTGTTTGCCAATGTAAGATGTTACTTCTTTCAAGAAATGCAATAAAAACTCACGTGAAATCGGCGCTGTTAATTTAAAACACCACCTTTAAATCTTTCAGCTCGAATTTCTTCCATACCAAGAAGCTTTCAAGGTACTCCTTGCAACTCCATGCAGGGTACTGCATGAAATGCATGTGCAGTCTTGGTAAAAAACCCTTAAGGCCAAAGGCTTTTCGCGTCAGCCGCATAGCATAGCCATTACGACACTGTTAAAAACCGAATGACCTTGAAATGCTTGCAGGTTTCTTCCTGCGGTAGAGAATCTTCCTGCTTGACTTGTGTTTTGAATGATCTGCTACACGGAACATTCTAGGAACATTCATTTCGCTGCAACTGAACACTGTGGCCTTAACACTTTTGACCAAGACTGTACCTCGTCATTACGCTCCTCTTCACGGAGTTCCTATAGAGGCCCGTGTGTTCTTCGAGGCTATCATCACGGGTTGTGAATAAATGGGCGATCTTTTACTACCGCGGCGAGCTTACATCTGTATTCATGAGGTGGGCTCCCATTGAAGCCCGTGTATTTCAGCTCTAGCTGTATAAGGGACGTTGGCTCATTTCATGACATCCGGAATCCGTACAGGTGCAGAGAAAAGGTGGATTGACCTTTCCACAGGTCCATCCGCGCGGACGGACAGGATGATTTTTACTGGACAGGAAGAAGGGCCTTCGAGAGACCGAATAACGAAGGACCAAACACCGGGAAGTTGTGATGTAACCGTATAATTTATACTTCCATGCATTAAAACTGTTGCTGATACAAATTTACGCGCAGTTGAATCAGCACTCAAGCAAGTACATTAACGCACGGAGCTAAATAAATAGGCAAAACGTAAGTTATATGGCGTGAATGACGTTAATTCCTACACTTTCGTACCGATAGAACTAGCATATTGTCGAAGCCAATAGCACACTTGAGCACCAGAACTTCTGTGCGTTCTGGTTTTGAAAATGTATTGAAATGTTAGATCTCAAAATTGACAGCACCGCAATGTGAACAAGTTCTAACGGCGTCATTCTGTGAGGAACGCCAAGTACCTTATATTCTTCTTGAAGTCAACGGGCTAAAAATGGGTGACAATCGCGTATATGGTTGGAACTGACGAGCCGCTCGCGCTCTGGAGAGAAAAGTTCTCTCATGGACTACACTAAACACCCCTGGCCTGTTTCAGAAGCTTCCCCATTGTTCCGTCGGTCCTTACACGACTATTGAGCAAGACCCACTGGTAAACTATTGCATCCGGCACTCTGTGTGCCTAGCACCGTTGACGGTGGTCCCAGATTTTCATGCCTGAAGCCGTCCTCCATTCTCCAGATTTTACTTTAGACAGCTGTCATGTCGGCCGCTTCCGTGAGAATAATGGGTTAGTATGAGCTTATCTCTTTCATGTGCACATGATTACCACCATGGCTGATTCTCTTCTTCCTCGGCGCTTGATCTCAGACAAGCGTTTTTGAATTGAATATTCGGTCAGTATCGTTCTCACATGGGTTTTTTGCTTAAATAAGGGAAGAACAATGAGTCCAACAAAAGTCTGTCTTGGCAGATTGCGGCTTTATTATATTTCACGATGTCTACATCAAGACACGGATGTCGTGGGATGTTACTGTTTGCGGAATCGGTGTGCCTTTTTTATCGGGTTATAACCGATTTTGCCGGCTTTGCCCATTATTTTTGAATAACAGACCAGTAGCACGCAGCTCATAGGTCAAGGGGAAATTGCGAAAAACAGTGCGACCTAGAGACCAATGTAACATGTGCAAGGGTGCATTGTGGCCCATGCCTGGGCTGCCATTCACCGCTCACGCGTAGCGTCTCAAACAGTGTGGCTATATTTGGGGGCAACTTTCCATGGCAAATCGGTCGGTGCTACGAGCGCGAGGCGGCGTATAGTTGGCCTCTGGAGTTGGCTCGCGGACGCGTGCAAACAGCTCACATGCTGAATACATCGTTTCCCGCTCGTGTATCTGCTACTGCATGGCCTGAGAACGCTATACCAGAGTGTAGGGTGCTCACAAATTCATTAACTGTTTTTGAGAAGGAATCTCGCCTGTTCACAGAACCACATAGGTCGAGAAGAGTTCAATCAACGGGTACTGTGCAGAGAACAGAAAACACAAAGCGCAGACTTTTTCACACAGCCACATTTAAAAAAAACATACTGAGTGACAGCAGAACCGCACTGTTTTTTTGCTCCTTTTCTTCCCTATCGATCGGTGAGCTCCCGTAGAGATTGAGCGCGTGTATTTGTATGAGTGTGTCAATGCATAGTCGTGGGTGAGCGGTGTGTGTTGTCTAGCATATGCACATAGTGTTTGCGCACGCTTTTCTGCATGTATGCCCTTTACAAACTAGCCCACGTCTTCACATTAAGGCAGAGCCACAGACCGTGAGCTCAGCACGAGAATTGTACACACCCTCTGTGTGTGACGTGACATAAAGCACGGCCATTGTCCGAACTCACAGGTCGTACGGTCCTCCGTGCAGTGGTGCAGGCGCGAAGCGCTTGAAGTCGTGCACGTGATCGGCGTCAGTGGCACATCCCTTGGCTGCCGCAGACGCGTAGTCGGGCGGCCTGGCGATCATCAGAGCGCGAGCTTCGGGGCTCCTCAGGGGGTCCGGCCCCACGAGGGGCTCGAGCGCCACGATGTGCTGGCCCCGGCCTGCGGCACCGGTGGCAACGTGCGGCAGCGCCGGGACGCCCGCATCGGCGTTGGCCAGCGGGCCCTCGGCGTCGTAGAGCAGGTATCCCCCCGCGCGGAAAGGGCTGCCCTGCTGGACCGACTTGCACGGACGGGGAGAGCCGACTGCGATAAGCGCGTGCGGAAGCGCTGTTCGTTTTCCATGACATGGTGGGAGAGCAGCATATAGCGTTTCCTCTAGGCGGGACGGCATTGCGACTTCTCCATAATGGCTCAGTACAAGAACACTTTCGTTTGGCGTTTTCGTTTTATGCGAAGTTTACATAAGGCGGCCTTCTCGCGCTTTCCGATTAAATTGGGTAATTTAGACTTTTTGAGGGAAGCGTGTCGATTTACACAGGAAGTCAACTGACCATCTAGGGAAGGTTAACCCGTGACACGCAAGACAAACAACGTAATGTATGCTGGTTCAACACAGAACTTGTTACGCTCTTGGCCCGAGCGAGAGACATGTCCACAGATACGTCTGGTATGGAACGACTTGTATAAGCTAAGTGCATGAAATGGCATCGACCAGTGCATTTGTCTGACACAACAAATCGAACCGGGTCGTGCAGGATGGCTGATTTTTATGGAAAATCATTAAATCAATATAATATGGTTGATGGACTAGTTCAGCCAGAGCTGCCAGGTTGACGCCTACGCTCTGCAAAGCTTTGTACAGCGACAGAAAAACTCCACGCTTAATAAAGGAGAGTGACACAAGCGTCCCTGAGATCATTGTTGTCAGTGTGGTGGTGTGCTTGGGTGTTTGGCATCTTCACGTGGAGTACTACCCCGTTGAGTGAACTTGTAGGGATATGAAGTTGTCACTGTAAACAGGGAACGCATCTGCAACAGTTTTAAGGAACGAACTTTACGTTCTCTTCTGCGTCAGGCTTAAGTACTTCGAATCAGAAATTAGGTATAGTTAAATTTGTAGCTTTATTTTTCACGATAATAATTATTAGTTCATTGTTTCCTAGCCTGAACTACTCAGACACATCCAGCATCGGAAGCGTGCTAGCATACGTTGAATGAGCCGAGTTAGCAGGGTCTCCTCGTAGTAGTTTGAGAAGGATCTAATGTGTCTATTTGGTTTTTATCGGTCAAAAAAAAGTGAATTAACACACTCATACTTTTGCTAGTCTGAACACCTCTCAGACCTGTCGAAACAATAGTAAGGCGAAAGGTTTTTTTTTTTTTGTGGTATCAACGTTGACCTGCTGGTAATGATGCAGCACGCCTAGGCTATAACTGTCTCTGTATAATTGGTGCAGCAGCGCTAACTCACTGGAAACGAACATAACAAATGCGAAGTGAGACGCTTTTTCTGGAAGAGCCTTTTCCGCGCAAAAAAACGCTCCTAGTAGCTTCTTTTGCTCTGTGACCAGCCTCTGGTATCATTCTATGACCGTGTGCTGGGACCATGCTGGGACTATGTGCCATTTCTCTACGGCTGATTGTCAGCTGTCGCTTTCCAAGCGCCCACGAAGGTTTGTGAGCTGTTTCGCTTTCCGTAAACTAATCAATAGTGGTTGCAAGTATACCGACCAGTAGAAGCGATCGAAGTAACCAAGTATAAGTTCGGTCTTTATTTCAGATTTGGCTTCCAGACCTACCAATTTTGTCATGTCTTCAAAAAAAAGATCAAGTCTGTAAGCATTCTCAAATGACACACGTTCACTGTTAAGATTCAAGAAGACACCAGTTTTTGTCTGCAAATGCTGGTGTGGCACTGCGCAAAGACAGTAGCGCCTGCATAGAGCACTTGTCGGGCTGTACAGTTAGCGCTTGTCATGTTTACATCTTTCAACTGAAATCTTTACGAAAATTTAAGTAAACTGCATGACTTCTTGCAACCGTTCTGAGCCTTCTGCCACTTTCTCTCCGTCCATCATGCTGTTATCAGCTTAGAAACACCTTATTAAGTTTTTACATTCATTTCGACAAACTGCTTTTGTTATTGATCAAAAATGCTGAAAATAGTGAGAAAAATGACTCAAACTTACACGGATGCGCATTCATTAAATCTTAGCTATAACTCTCATCTTTTCTGGATCCACAGGAGAGAGAGGGCAGGAATAAGGGGTTCTTAACGACACAAAACAAAGTGAGCAAGTGCTAGCCAGGGTCAGGTTAGGGGACTGATACTCCCCCTCGATCCCTGTTCTCTTTGTTTTGTGTTGACCATGATTTAACTTACCCGTGGGGCTGATGTGACATGAGCTGAAGGCTCCTTGTTGACTGAAGTGAGTTTTGACCTGCGGTGTGGAAAATAAAAGAAGCAAGGAAGCGTTCTGTGCAACGCGTGAAAACACGGATGCCACAGTTCCAGCATATTTCGCTTGCTGTAGAAAGCACAAGTTTGAGAAAGATCCAAATTCAAACAGTCGTTGTAGGTTCCGCTATTCTCAATAAGAAAAATTTATATATCCGAAGCAAGTGTACAAGAAAAATATTTCGGGCAAGCTATCAGCGGCAGAGAACAAAACTTTAATTACTTATTCCCTATTTATCGCAGTTAAAACTATGTTGGTAAATAATGAAAAATGGTGCACTGATGGCAGACGACGCGATGGCCTTGTTGAAGGCCTCCAACATCCTTTTGGTGCTCATTTCAATGCGTTACAGTACGTACAACAAACAGTATCGAAGGTTTTCCTCTTAGATCTATTGAAGGCATTCCGAGGACAGTTTCTTTAAGTGCTTTCTTAAATCTCCGAGCGCAAGAAGTCCGTGAGCTTACGAGGCACACCCACAAGCACCCAGCCCTTTGACACGTTTTTCAATTCACCGTGAGACTTTTACTTTTGCTGCAGAGCTGCTCATGAACTTATAAGGGCAATGGAACATAAGTGGAAAATCATTGTTTGCATGTTGGTTAGAAAAATGGAGTCGAAAGATTTCCTGAGCAAATAAGTGTGGTTTGGCTGAACGAATACCCTTGTGGAATACCGAGTTTCCACTTCGAGTTACTGATGAATTCACTCTCGCCCTACCATTAGCTTGCCGTCCCGGTTAGCCCAGTTGGTAGAGTGACTGCTTCGGTGAAGCTGTGGTCCCGGGTGCGACCTCCGGACCAGGACGAGTTTTTCTTCAACTACGAAGTTTCTGAGAAAGCTGTACAGCTTTCCTTTGTAGCCATATGGCTGCGCTCGGGTGGATGCGAATGAGTAATTGCTCCCTTAATACACTTGCAGAAATGTTTTTTTTTCAACTAATCTCTTAAGAGCCCACGACCAAAGGAGACCAGGGTACTCCTTCTCTTCAGCGAAACAAAAGTAGAATTCCTGCCTCATTCATTTAAGAAAAATGTCTTAACGCGATCTTCGCGCAAAATGCAACTCATTTAACGTCGGCATGTTGATCTCTCCTCCTGAATGCGACAGGAAAGAGCCAATACTGCTTACCTCAGCAACGTCCCGGTGGGGAGACTTGTTCTGGGCGCCGTACGATTCCCACATTTCCGTTCGATTGCCCCGTGCCTGCTATCAAGCTTCAGCACCCTTCCGTCCACAAGATTTTTTTTTCTTTTTTCTCTGCAATATTACTTAAATGCTTCTTGCGCTCAACACTAGATGGGTGTTGACGTACTCATCTCTAAAAAACAACTGCACGCCAGAGCTCGAGCATCATGCACCAATTTAAAAATCGTGTCAGGCGGGCTCTGAGGGCCAGATTTCAGAAGGTGGCACGTCGGAGACGAGAGATGACACATGCTACGACGCGGCATCCGGCCACGCGCGTCGTCAAGGCGCGTCGCTATTGGCGAACCGGCCGAAATGGCCGGCCAATCACGACGCGGCGTGGGACGGCGCAAACTCCCAGGAGACCGGCCTTCGTTTCGTCTCCAGTTGCACTTGTTGTGTTGATTGTGCGTCGCGCTCGTGCGCTTCTTTCCTCTTTTTTTCGATGTTAGCCGGTTGTGGCAGCTGAGTTTATGTTCGTGTCGCTTTCTCCGTGGCCGAACTTAAGAAGTGAAAGGCAACCACACTGTTCGGATAATATCTGTTCGCAAGTTAAATTATTGCTCTAAATGTACGGGATAATTATCGCAGGGACGTTAGCAATTTTTAAGCGCTGCAAGGCTTGTCAACTAAATGCAGTGCTACGATTAAGACGAAAAAAAAAGACAAACTGAAAGTGTAAAAATCGAGAAAGCGCTTTATGTATGCGTGCAATTGAGTGCGTCGCACGACCACACCTCAGAAAATCAGTAGAATTCAAACGATATGAAGGAACAATATATTTTGCTCGAGTACCATTTGCCCGTCAGTATACGCGTCTGACTAACGTGCCTACTGTCCACAGTAATAAAGAGATTCGGAACAAAATGGCAGGGAGGTATCTGAAACAAGCCTCTCAAGTCCAATACAGTAATACATTCATTCTACATGTGAATTGTACATGTATTTGAAGACAAAAAAATGTCCAGGTCAGTCATAAGCCAATCTAAAATCTATCAGCCACTTCCGGTCATAAAATCATTCGAAATTAAAGTTCGAATCAGCATCTGTTGCTCTTCTTCTTTAGGACTCAATGCCGTCGCCACCTCCACCGTCAAATCAGGGCGTCCTCTTGGTCCTTTGGCATGCACAGCATGTTGCGCTATAGTCAGATACCACACAAGAACAAAGCGACTTTTACCCCTCGAAAGACCCCCTTCCAGCCAATGGCGTCGGCTGATTCTCATGACCCTGCTAGCGTGACAATGCAGGGAGCGGTGCGACAATGCAGGGAAGGGACTATCCCCTTTCATCAGCAACTCATCATCAGTAAAAGCCGCTTCGTTCTTGACTTCTATCCGACTATAGCAGGGTATGCTCCGAGAACCGGGTTGGGGCCGGTTTAGCTCAAATCTCACTCTACAAAGTACGTGTTTTAGGATAAGGGGGTCAATATAGGACCCACAACTCGAAAAGTGATCTTTTTGTTTGTTCCCTTTCTTTTCTCTCTTTTTTAAATATCAAAAATGAGTATTTATGTGCGTCACTGCGCGAACCTGAGTACACACTGCCGTCGTTGACATGTATTCTATTTTTTAACAGTATATTTTTAAGCGTGTGTGACACTGATAACAATGACCATGAATCGTTAAAGTCACGTGAATTAAAAAATGATACGATGATGAGGGCCCCTAATTTTTTTGCGGCAGACAAATTTTAAATTCCGCGAGTTCAGAACGAATAAACCGCAACACTGCGAGAGAAACGTAGCACATATAAAATAAACATGGGTATATTTCTGAAACATGCCTCGAGTACTCCATGTGCACGTTCATTAAAGCCGAAGGGGCTTTTCAATTCAGCGTGAAGTAGTGTTTGGTATTCACTTCTCTTTATGAACGGTTCTTCTGCTATTCTATTGAATGATCTCTCTTGCGGTGCCCCGGTGCGCTGTCTCCCGTCTGCTGTGGTGACAGCGCCCGCAAACAGGCCACTACCGCTCAAGTTCCATTATGTGTGGTTCGATGGCGCTAAAAAACAGCCCTAAAATTATTGTACATGTTGCTCTACATTAAAAACATTTTTTGTTTTGTAGTTGCTATTAACATTGCTTTCGAAATAGGCCATTACATTGGCTCCTCTGATGGCTGTGAACGCGCTAGCTTAATCGAGCGGATTTAGAAGCAAGCATGTTAAGTAATCAATGTAACTTCGTCCGTTTCCATAATTAAAGTTTTGCAGAGAATTCAAATGATCAAGCAAAAACATTCGTATTGTGCTGTCGTTCCTGCTTATGTTGGCAACAGTAACGTCAGTGAAAAAAGAAAGCATGGCTGCTAACATACAATTCATGAGAAAAAATACTCAAATCTGCGATTCTTCGCGGAAGGACAAAAACTGAGGGTACTAACGAGCAGCGATGATAAATAATATCGCTGCTCAGTGCCAGCCAGTTTTAATACCAAAGAAAAACCACGGATAATTTTTGTAAAGCGGGCTTTTTTGCACAGAGAGCATTTATGAGGAGAAGCACCTTTTCAAGATGGACAGCGAAGCATGGTGCTTACAGGAAGGTTGAACTATAGGAGAAAGAAAATGTGATTAAGAAAAAGCGAAGTTTCGTGCTCGTTTTGAACATGTACTTTTTTTTGTCAGAAGTAAATAGGCTGTGTGGTTTGCTTCACAGTCGTATAGTGAAGCATTTCTGCCTCGCCCGCGTGCTCTAAATCTCTGTGAGGCGAAAGGATGACCCTTCTCCTCACATTTCGAGACCTTTTGATCTTTAGGGACGCTACAAGGGCTCCAGTCTGAGAGTGAGAAGCAAACCGTGCTTCCTGGTTACTTTTGGCAAAGACGGTCCTTGCAAGTACCCGTCGTCTGTGGATGAAAACTGTGTTTTTTTTTTCGCGAATGAACTCCTACCGACTTCAGTTGTTCCTTATGAGAAAGAATACATTGTATACTTTCTCGGGAAAAAGACGGTCACAATTACGCAATTTGTCTAAAATTATTAGCCATGAGTTTAATCAGAACCTGTCATCCATGCCAATCTACCTGTGCTACTTCTGTTTGACCTTTCGCATTTCTGAATTGATCAGAACAACGTAGTAAGAGCTGTGGCAATTAAGTGTTCCTGCAATGCGACCGGCTGTTCACTTTCTGCGTCATGTGATACATTCCCAAATTAGGCACTCTTCATTCGTGCTGTTGCTCTCGTATGCGCTGTTTTAGCGCTCTTGCATTATGAAGTGAGTAGAAATTTTGCAAAAAGGCTTTTTTTTCTAAATCTCGAAGCGCTTTGTGTGTTGCTAGTCCATAAAGTCAGTTCCTGCTTGTTGTGAAATAATCCACGGAACCTCTAAAGAACGCTATGTTTATTGCTATAGATACAGTAATACGTAACGTAGTTTTGAACTTGCACACCACCCTTGTTCAGATGTTTGTCGTAGCCCGGCAATGATTTTTTCAAGCCCGTATCAAAAGCGTCCGGCACCGGAGGATGCCACCGCTACCTGAATTGCACCATTGCATTCCAAGCGTTTCTAGTATCCACTTCATGTGCAGAATCAAGTGAAAGTCACTGCGTGTCAGGTAGAGCCTGCATGAAAGATGGTTAAAGGTGCGGAAAACGAACAGCTTCAGAAGAGACCACGTGCTCTACAATTTATGTTAGAGTTATGTTATTGTGCAACATCGTCATGTCACCGCTCAGATCTGGTGGTGATGGTGGTAGTGTTTTTTTTTATTAAAGTAATATCGAATAAGGAGAAGGAAAAAAAAGATGTTTCCCGGGCGCGGAAACTATTGCTCGTTTCGCGCACGAATATTGCAGCCATAGGAATAAAAAAAGAAGGTTAAGAGAGCGGGAAAACCAGCTGTGTGCTTTTTAGTCACGCTGGGTAAAGGAGAACCTGAGCGAACTCAGAAACTTTGCAACAGACCAGGTGAAGCAACCCGACCTGTTGAAGCCTGGAACAATAGCGTTTCTTGGTGAATGACGACGTCCGAGACATATGTGGTTCCTTGGAAGAATTGAAGACCTTTATCGTGGGTGCGATGGCAAAGTGCGCTCTTGCTCCCTAAGGTTGCCATCGAGGACTACAGTCAATCGTCCCGTCGAGCTCATGTACTTCTTGGAGGTTACCTGGTATCATTTTGGGCCCGGCAGGATGTTAAAACTTCTTCATCGACAGATGAAGATGTCGTCATCATTTGAAAATTCGCGTGAAGCTGCGCTTCATCTTCTTAACAAAAAACACTTCCGTTCCTTTCGGTCACTGTCGTCTCGACTACGCTTCTTTGAAGCATCCCCGTAGTTGGACCCTGAGGTTGATAGCTAGTACAAAATAAAAAAAAACAGGAGAGATAGTAATAAATTATTGAAGAAAAGTATTTCACTTTACAGTTTTGTGCAAGGATCGCACCCACACAGAAGACTGCACTTAAATGAGATAGAAATAATAACTAATCACACATGGCCATTATTGATGATGTGCTACTAAGATAAGAACTTCATGCAACTGCTTTTCTACTGAGGCGTCGGCGAGAGAATGTCTGCAAGTGCTTGTCTTCAGTAGGAGGTGCTCCGCAGAAGCCGCCTACATGGAGCTACGCATGCGCAGGAGGCAGACTCAAGATGCTTAACCTTGTGTGAGCACCGGCCAAGCTTGCCCTCCGCATGCTACCAGCACCTCACTTTGTGACCCTTAGAACTTTCGTTCCTATTACGCCTCTTTTAACTATCTGGCAGTAAGTACCGCTGGAGAATTTGTCAAACTTGAAACGAAGCTTTTTGCAACACGTTCTTCCAGATATTTCCATTAGTCAGCAAACAACGCCAAGTGAGATTCCTCCCACGGTGTAGCATACCTAATTATTCTGCACAAACGCATTCTTGAACGGGCAAGAGTTAATGATAGCAATTTTTTCATATATTGTAAAATTTCACTCTAACAATAAATATATCCGCAGAGCTCCCGTCGGCAGGCTTCCGTTTTTTTTCTCCTATTAACGTTTTTGCTATCGACAAAAGTGTTCCCCACTCATTTTCTACGGCCGACTTAACTACTCGATACGAGCGATGGAAGAACTATAAAAGCAAGATTTTGCTACACATTGGATTAATGGACCATTACCTTCAATGTTTCGATAACAGTACCTTACAATATTCCAATATTAAAAACTTTTGTCCAAGAATTTTGGACATGAATATTCTGCCTTGGCTAGCAATTCGGAGTGGTTGTAGACAAATGGCCGACAGCTGAACATTTAACGATTACATCTTGGTATTCGGCCACTTCGAAAACAAATCTCGCACAACATGCTCTGCAACACAACTTATTGTATTGATTTTTTATTAAACACAGTACAAATGAAATACAATGCTCCACAGACCAGGGGAGTCTTGTTCCAACGCACACATTTACTAAGCCATCCATGGTTCAGCCGTGTCACGCAGGCATATTTCTCGGACTGAACCATCGAGGGGAAATGGGCCTTACACATTTAACTTTTACCTGCTTTCTTTCTTTCTTTCTTTCTTTCTTTCTTTCTTTCTTTCTTTCTTTCTTTCTTTCTTTCTTTCTTTCTTTCTTTCTTTCTTTCTTTCTTTCTCTCTTTCTTTCTTTCTTTCTTTCTTTCTTTCTTTCTCATCCCACTAAACGGTGCATGTACACTGTGAACTGAAAGGAGTGAAAGGGAGTAAGCTGTCCCTTGGCGCTCTCCATTTTATAAGAGGGAGTCCGCTATAGGACAGCTCACTCCTTTTTATTCCCATATAGGCGTATTCGTGCTTAGAGTGTAGTGGCCCGCCTCTTCATTTGCACCACTTGCCCGGACGCTGGCAAGTGCGGCCGATTAGCAAAGCTGCATGAGTGCCAGGGAAAGAAAACTTGCGAACCTTCTACGCGGCAGTGGTTGTCGAAGACAAAACCGAAGAACCAGAGCAGAATGCACTCTATGTTTGCGAGGGTGTGGCGGATTGTGTGCGAGAATTTTAGCGGACTAAGCTGAGGCATATTTCTCATGTCATAACACTCACAGAGTTGCCGAAAAGAGCTTACCGTCTCGTCGATCTCACGTGCAGCACCTGGCCGTTGACGCATGGGGAAGTTTAATCTCTTAGAAGAGTAATGCACTTGAAAGAAAGGTCTACTAAGTTCTAGCCATGCAGAAAAGTGACAGGGATGGCGAATAACGCTTGGAAAACCAGCACAGTTGATTCCTATCACTGCTGCGTTGTTTAGGAATCTCACGCCTTTTTCTGATTCCGATTTGAGGTTCACCTGTACCGTTTTTGTCGATTCCAACTCTGCTTGTTCTGTTGTGCCATCTGCTTGCATGATGGCGCTTTTAATCCTGCTCCAATTCATCTTTTCTGACGAGACACAACCTGTGTACCGTTTGTGCCATAATATTCAGCACAAGATTAACGTGTACCTTCGAAGCTCGTATAGCGAAGTTTCTGCATGGCTGACAGCCTATGGTGTGTTTGCATTGGGCGGAAAGCTCAATATGTGTTAACTATTGCTGTTTCAAAAGGTAAACATAGTGATTTGTCGGGAAAGCACATTGCTTTGCGTCAGCCGAGCTGATTTATTGCTTTAAAATAGACTATCCCGTTACGGCGTGAGAAGAAACATCGGTCCACTTGTTTCAGGGAAAATAAAACGTGTCTGAAGATAGAAATGAAAGCCAAAGCAAACTGTTTCTAGGTTCTCTTTACTAAAACCGCTCCAACGACACGCTTTACAATGACAATTCGGTAAGCTTAGAGAGTTTTTAAAAATTCGATTAAACTACGATGCAACCGTCAAACGCGGCATTTCATTCCTAACTCGCGCAGATTAACAGCGAAGCTATTTAGGAACAGCATCGGTCTTCTTACTGCGACTCATTGGTGTCGTTATTGGCAATGAAGCAAACGATTCGAGGGTTCCTATGAGATGGATCAACACTTTAATCCGTTACAAACACGGCTTCAAGATTTATACGTTTTGAACAACATACCTAAAGTTGTAGTCTATGATGAAGAGAATTTAGCCGAGTGTGGTAGCCACATTTTTTTCGACTTAACGTGACATAAAAGAGGAAATCAGATAGAAGCGCAAGTGCAGAGACATCACGAAATAATCTGGCGGCTTAAACGTTCGAGAAGACGGCAACCGAGATATGACTAAAGCAGTCTCGGCGAAAATGAAGAAGTGTGTGAGTCCCCGCGCTTCTCGATATGTCAGCGCGTCGGTTGTAATTGTTTGAAGCGCTTGCTGATGCACGCAGGGTCGCCATTATTTCCGCTACCTACTATATGTTGGTATATCGGGCTCGGTGCGCTGTTTCGGGTTCAGAGGAGGACAATTAACCTACAGGTGCCTGCGGTTTCTGGACAAATTTTACCCTGTGGACTGATGGCTAACAATACGAATGCATGACTTATTGTAAGAACGAGGGGTTTGACAGGCTGCTTGCTGGAGCTTCTGTTGAATATACCAAGGCGAATACATCACAAGATACAACGTGACGAAGGACGACCGCTGTCATCGCGTTATTCCTTCCGGCGTGTTAGTTTGAATTTTTGGTAAAATATGCCGAACTCTAAATTCTAACGAGATCAGCAAACACTTGTTAAGCGTATTAGCATATCACTTTTCCACGTCGCTTTCAGGGTGCGGGAATCAGCCTTAGAATAAGATAGCAACCGGGCTAAATGGTTTCCTCTAATCTCAGCTGTTCTGCACTAAGTAGACTACACAACATCGAAGAAGGCTGACACAGACAGACCTCAGCTGCGAATCATCATCATCATCATCATCATCATCATCATCATCATCAGCCTGACTACACCCACCGCAGGGCAAAGGCCTCTCCCATGTCTCCCCAATTAACCCTGTCCTTTGCCAGCTGCCCCCACCCTATGCCTGCAAACTTCCTAATCTCATCTGCCCACGTAGCCTTCTGCTGCCCCCTGCTAAGCTTGCCTTCTCTTGGAATCCACTCCGTTACCCTTAAGGACCAGCGGTTATCTTGGCATCGCAGTACATGCCCTGCCCAAGCCCATTCTTCCTCTTAATTTCGACTACGATGCCATTAACACGCGTTTCTTCCCCCACCGACTCTGCCCGCTTCCGGTCTCTTAACGTTACATCTATTATTTTCCTTTTTATGGTTCGCTGTGTTGTCCTTAACTTAAGCTGAACCCTTTTCGTAGGCGTCCACGTTTCTGCCCCTTAGGTGAGTACCGGTAAGATAAAGCAGTTGTACACTTTTCTCTTGAGGGATATTGGTAAACTGCTATTCATGATCTGAGAGAACCTGCCATATGCACTCCACCCCATTCTTATCCTTCTAGTTATTTCCCTCTCAAGATCCGGATCAGCTGTCACTACCTGCCCTAAGTAGGCATATTCCTTTACCACTTCCAGCACCTCGTTGCCAACTGTGAACTTCTGTTCCCTTGCTAGACTGTTGAACATTACTTTGGTTTTCTGCATGTTAATTTTTAGACCCACCGTTTTGCTCTATCTAACTCACTGATCATAGTTTGCAGTTCATCTCCTGAGTGACTCAGCAAGGCAACGTCATCAGCGAATCGCAGGTTATTTAGGTATTCTCCATTGACTGTTAAAAAGAAAGGCGCGGTGAACTCATATAACACACAATCACTGTTCTCTGACATACAGATACTCAGAGGTTTTCCCTGATATTTTAATTACAGAGCAAAACTACAAAATATATGAGAAAGAAAAGAACAACAGGAAAAGCATTAACACCAAATTCTCTGTTGCGCCTTTTATTATTCCGAGCAGTGCATAATAAATTAGTATACATTGATACCAACGAGCAATTCGCTCGTGTATGGTGAGTAATCTATAAGTTAATTTTTCAGCGAAATTTTTTTATGGGGAGCCCAGTACGCGTAGGACTTCTGCGTAGACCACGAAAAAGCCACAGTTACAACGCAGCATGAGCGTTTCTCATGCTTCCGTGATCGCTTCGTCTTCTTATGCAAAGGTGGCAGGGGCGTGCTGCTCCTTCGTCATAGCAGACGCAGGAGCGTCGCATCAGCCACAGTCAGTAGCCTATAGATTATATGTGCTTGTGATCGTAAAAAGCGTCTACCACGGTAGCATCAAGCCAAACGTGAGGTGGAACGCGAAGTCGCCAGGCTGCGCGATCAAACCGAGCATAATCCCTAAGAAGAGCCAGAATATAACTTTCTCGAGACAAGTGCACATTTTTTCGATCTGACAGCAGCTCGTAATGCTTTCGAAATTAGTCATTGTCCTTACATTGAGCGGCAGGAAAACATCGTTCACCAAGTAAAGGCCATGATCAGGAGCCGACAGTCTGGGCAAAACGCCATTACGCTAAGAGAAGACGTTTGGCTAGGGTGTGGAGCCTCGAGGTCTTATTCGGCGTTTGTGTGATGGCGCAGAGAAATGCCTCAAAACCTACTACCATGCGACCTAACTAAAAATATCACTGCTTCACCTAGTCCCTGGCTTTTTTTTTTCTTATAATCGATTGACTCTTGATAATATTCCGAACGAATGCATTTCTCTTATGACGAAGTGTGATTTGTACTTAGCCGAGCCGCACTCTGCTCGTCAAGGTGATTAAAACGGAATTCCGAAAATGACTTCGACGTAGTTTAATAATCGGTTTTTCGTTATCTAGAAACTAAAAATATAAATTCTGAACAAAACGCAACTTAGTGCCATTTGCACATCAGGGCGGGCTTTGTCGTTCTTTCTGTGTCTATCGTATGCGTTACGCTGTGAACTTTAAACATAAACGACATCAGTTGGCGTATTGTGCGGCAGTTGCGGGGTTTAGCCAGGGCGCGTCATATCCCGTTGTTCCCGGCGGATAGTGCTGGCCCGATTTTGTAAATTGTTAGGTTTCGTGTGCGTTTGCGTCCTTGCGTTCGCGGCCGCGCGTGTGCGTGCGGTGTGCGTGCTTGCGTGTAGGTGGCGAAACATCACTTATTCCTCACGTCACACAGGAAAACATCATAACCAGCGGCTTCCTTTTCGCTAATCTCTTTGTTCCAACACCTGTACTTCAAAGGCCTTCAGATTCTTCTGACCATATCTTTAGTGCGAAAGTTTTATTTAACACGGTCCCAGGCAAGACTCTTGTGTGAAGCTCTGAGCAAATCGTGTAAGCTCGGGTTTGTTCGGAGGAGCGTCGCGCCAGCTGCAGGCAATAGGAGGAAACTCGGGTAAGTTTGAAGCAGCGTCGCGCCAGCTGTAGCCAGCGGAAGGAGGACGTCGCGCCAGCTGCCGCCGAGTGGAGAGAGGGTGTGAAGATGAAGAGCGAGAAACGCGGTTGCGTGCACGTGCGGAAGCTAGAAAGAAGCGGAGAATGAACACATGTTTTCGCGTGTCTATTCGATGCACAAACGCTAGAAATCTTATTTTTCGCCTTAGCACTAAGATTTATAATTCGTTTCTTGGGATATACGTGCAATTTTTTCACTTCCCGCAGCTGCCATTTCTTGCTTCAGGTGCCTGTGAACAATAGGCAGGTTTCTGCTGCGTGGGTTTACTTATGATTGCAGATCTGTTCGGGATATAAGCATGTATTGCTGTACAATTTAAAAAAATAGGGCGAAGGAATGTCCAGGTTGAAAACGCCTGCATGTTTCGTTCTACTAAGCGGAATTTTCGCGCATGGTTTTGTCGTAAGAAGAGGGTTGCGCGAATATGTTTCGACGGGAACTGAGCAGGACACAAAAATGGCTAAATCTGTGTTCCTAAATGCAATCATAAAATGAAACACAGCAGGTAGAACCGCGGAGCTCTGACGCTTACAAAAAGCTAATCGACGTTCTCAGTCGTGTACTTGGAACCCATGGAGCTCTGGAAGTACGTAGGCGGTTCCCTCGCAATGGAGCCTGACGAATAGAAAGAAAAAAACGGCCGCATTTTCTCTGTCAGCAATCTACTCTGTCAAGAGTTTTATTCAGCCAAACTAGATCCGAGGTGACCGGACAAAAGGTAAACGATTCTTGCCGGTCGAGGCCCCTTCACGTGTACATTGGACAACGGCAAAAAACATTAATGCAGCAGATATAATTTGTACAAAAATTAAACATTAATACATAAAAAAGGAGAGCACGATCGCCTGGTGTTCTTTAATGTGAACTGGCATTTTTCATTTTTCACGTCCATCGAAATTCGACCGCCACGGCCGGGATCGAACCAGCGTCTTTTGGGACAGCAGTCGAGCGCCATAGCCACTGAGCCACCGCGGCGGCTGTCAAGGGGAAAAATAATTGATGAACATTTATATGTTTATACTAATAAAGAGGCACGAAATGTTTTGTTTGGCGTTAAAATGCCCGTAAACATTCGGAAAATGGGTGACGAAAGTACAAAAGAAACGCTGGGCCCAGTGTAACAATAAATACCAGACAAATCGCCATGTTTGGGCATAAAAAAACGTTTTGCACAGAAAGACTAGCATTCCAATATCATAAAAGCTGTGAAGTGGCAAATTATGGCATTTTCAGGCATGTTAACTTGATCCCTTGCATAAGAGGAGTTTCTGGCACCAGCTGACGGGCCCCAAAACGCAACAGAGGCGCACATAAAATTTTCATGCAGGGCCAGCCAAGCTATTACATCTTAATGCACGTGTTACACAGTCTGTGCGCGCTCACTGTACAATGCATGCGTGTCCTATTGGCATGCCAAATGAATTTATGACCATGTGGTCTGCGGGCATACTGCCCCACTACTAGAGTAATGAACACAATGTAAGTACACACTGTGCATAGACCATATTTTCGCAGTTCTTTACAAGAACAATCCTGGCTAATTCATTGCGAGAGCATTCAAATGTATTTTTATCTGTAGGTTATCATAACATGTACTCCATACTCGCGGTGCATTTCACAGTGCCCGTTTGACTGCTATATTTAAGAATTTTCAAACTGTGCCGTAATAACCTCGCATTGTAACTAGGGCCCGCCAGGGCAGGGTGTTACATCTTCTTCCTATAGCTTCAACAAAGGCCGGCGACATTTAATATTGGTGGGATTAGGTGCGCCCCTCTGCATAGATATCAACCTCGTACTGCCCGTGGTTATCATAAATTTAATCGAAAACGGCTAACAGAGGTTAGTCACTAAGTGAGCCTAAGAATAGTGTCTGCGGAAATTGCTACATACGGTTTATTACAGGGCTCGTGAAAGCGCTTGTGCACTCAAAAAGAAGTCCCGGAATTATTTCTGCCTCTCCGAGCAGAGGAATCGGAAACAGTTATTCAATATCTTAATATCGATGGTAGAAGTGACAATGACAATAACTTAGTGTGCTGAGTAGTATAGCTCACAGATATGAAGTCCCGTTTTGGCCCATATCATCAGGATCAGTTTAAGGACACAGGGCAGGCCTATATTTCCCATGTATCTTGAGGCATTTTTAAGAAACATTTTCTCAACAAGTAACCAACTACATATGGGTTGTTCGACTCGGTTTTGTTTAATTCCACTTTCTCTCTTGTTTTGAATAAACTCTAATTCTAGTTTTGCAGGATATGTTATTGGGTTTGCAATTTCTTTCCAAAATCATATCTTTTCTTTTTTACTGTTGTGATGACCCCCATAATGCGCAGGTCCACACGGGACGGAGAGGCAAAGAGACACCGTATGGCTCAGTTTAAACAAACAGGTATATTCAATAATTACACATGATTAAGGTTATACATCAGAGGCTGGGGCGTCCGAGCTTACGTGCCGACGACTTCATGGGGGCGATGGAGTGGCTCCGGAGTTGGGCTCGAGCGGTTGCTGGCAGAAGCTGCACGCCGTCGGGCTTCGGCGCTGAAGGCCCTCTTGGCGAACGATGTCGTCCTCAGCTCAGACTGGACTGGACTGCCTCCGTTTACATGTGCTTTTAAGCACTTGATTAACAAAGGACTAAGGGCGGTCATTTCCAGTGGCCCGCCCAAAGCATCAATTCTCCAATCAAAAATAACATGCGAGATGGGGACAACCCCTTGGGTTGGGCTTAGCCTCGAACCCAGAGTCTGTTAACAATACAAACTAAATAAACAACAAAAACGCCACCACTCTCTCTCAAGTGAGAGTATACACAGGCTCTCTCTTCGGAGCTAATTCACTAGCGCCTGTCTTTCCACATTCTTGGCGAGTCTTGCCTATCCGCCATGACAGGTGTCCGTCACGGCCCTTCTGGGAATGCGCTTTTGTTCACGAGGCACGGCGGGAAGCTGTGGGTGCCTTCCCGGCGATAGCCCACGTCGTAAGGGGAAGGAGGGGGGGCTAGGGCTTTCACTTGGGCGCACAAACATACCACCCCACTTATGGTCTCGCCCCCTTCACGTGTTGAGTCAGAGGGAAAGAATGTTGTCTTCGCGGTAGCGCATAGCGTCGGCTGTGGTACGGCGCGCTCTGGATCGCTGACAATTCCCTTGTCCTGGAATGTGCCCGGGAGGGCCGCACCTGGAACGGCCACGCAAATTGGGGAGGATAAAGCCTGTTTCCCTGCGGCGGCGGCGGCGGGTCCGGTTGGGTCCGGTTGGGCTTAAACCACTTCGTTCTGGTTGTCACTTTCAACGAGCATGGCTGGGTAATTGATGATGCCTGTCATCTGGGTCTCCGTCTACGCCGCGCCGTCGAACGTGGATCCTCGCAGCACACAAGGAATGTCACACTGTTTTCGTAGGATAAAGCTCTTCTAGAAATTAGTGCTCGGTAGATACGTACTGCACCATTCGAGTTCTGTAGCTTTGCGTCTCTGTGCAGATGAAGCTGGAAAATAATCAGGCTTCGACCTCTTCTTGTTTTTCTAATAACGGGTGATATGTAACATTCTGCGACATTTTACACCAAAGAGTCAAGACATAATTCCTATAGTTTTTAGTCAAAACAATATACACTGAATCATCTATTCGATAGCCATTAGCAACGTAGTAAACACCAGTGTATTTTTACTCATCTCTGCGTTTAAGTTTGCCTCTGTTGTATAATTTGTGATCGGCTAGGCATCTCTCCCAGTAAAGTGATTTAGGCGACGATAGCGATCCGTACAGATAGCGATCAGGAGAAGGTGATGGAAGTGAATATAGCGATCATATTATTCCAGTCATCTTAGGAAAGAACGCCAAGCTATGTGAGATCGTTTGCATTGTTGAATAAAGTGGCGGATTTTGTATTATACAGACCGTTACATCGCTCAAGGGCCTCCTAATATGCTTCTCTCGGCTAAACCGCTGGATTACTCATGCTAACATTTCGCACAGAAGTGGCATTTGACGATTATTTTTTTCTTTATTTGCGTTTGAGTTGGATTTGTTGTCTGATTTGTTGACAATTTTCCGAAAGTTCGCATTGCATGTCGTTATGCAACCCCCCCCCCCCCCCCCCCAAGGAAAAAAAAAATCTTTCGCAACAGCTGCACTTCCGCGCCAGCCTTTGCCGGCAGCCGAGTGACGAAAGCAGACGAACGCGAGATGCGAAACTAAGAGTGCTCCCAATGCCTCCAGGGGCAATAGATGGCGCAAATCAGACAAGTACTCGACCCAAACGTAGTATCAATAAAAAATTACCGCCAAAATCCAACTCCGTGGTAACATTCAGCTCGAACAAAGCAGTGATTTAGCCCAGAGAAGAATTTGAGGATGCACTCTAAGCGATACAACTGCCTGTACAAGAACAACATCCGTATGCTCTTTGTTTATGGTTTAGGGAGGTTTAACCTCCCAGGGCGATTCAGGCTCTGAGGGACGCCGTGGTGAAGGGCTCCGGCAATTTTCACAACATGGAGTTCTTTAACGTGCAGTGACAGCGCACAGTACACGGGCCTCTAGAATTTCGCCTCCATGGAAATTCGACCATCGCGGCCGGGATCGAACCCGCGTCTTTCGGGTACCGCGGTGGCTCTTTAGTAACGTTCGGATCCCACCCATAAAATGAGGCCCAATTCACCGCCTCCTCGCCACCTGCATATGCTTTGGTTTATGACGTAGTTACCCTTATGCCGTATGCTCATTTTTCAAGCCGGCTTGCCCGCCTATCAGAGCTGATCTAACCACGATGGCACAGCTGGCTCTTGAAGTGCTTTGAAATCTTAAAAACGAGTGCCAGGATTGAGTGCAGAAAAAAAAGTGGTAGATTTTTAACGTAGCTAAACCGAGTAGACATGCGAAATCATGTGTTTAGCCTAACTGGCTCATGGTTTTGCTTTTCTGGGTCGTCGGCACGTCTGGCGACAATATTAGATTCAGGTCAAGCTCTGATCGAGGTTAAGCTAATCTGATCTGTTCGCGCCGCAGATGGAAGTTGATGAAGACGACGATGTGCAATGCACAGAGCGAAAGTGTGTTGAAGTTTAGCACGAGACGTGATCGGCTGCGGCGATAGCATAGTGTTCTCTGTGCTCCCCAATTCTTCGCCGATCCACCCATGTGGGCATGTGCCTTTGTATGAAGGTAACAACAACAACAACAAAAGCGTAGTGTTCTCGTGCAGTGACCAACGAAGCCGAGCTTGTTTCCGCCACCGCGGGTTCGAAACCCAGTTGCGGAAATATTTGCTTTATTTCTGCATTGGCTGTTGCTATGCTACGTTTTGTCAAGGTCACCTTCAAGGTCATGCATCACACAAACTCGCTGAGCTGGTTAATTCTCGTCAAGTAGTGCTTTCGCACCAAAATGCGCATACATAATGGCGAGATGAATCTCGAAACCGAATGTTCTCGAGTTATTTTTGCTCGAAGTGAGAGGCTAGGTGAACTTGGCTAGGTCGACAAAAATATGCGGGCAACTACCGCTTGTTTTCTAATGGATCCTTAACAGCTTTCGTTTTCAGAAGATCTTTCACTTAGCTGTTCTTGTCACTTAGATGCCAATGATATTAATACTCTCTTCTTTGTGTAGAAAGGCAGGAAGTTACTTACTGTGTTAAAAACTAACTGACGCTTACCGCACTGATAAGGCCAGTGGCAAGCGCGCTATCTGGTTCGTGAAATGATTGTCACAATGATAACCACAAACATCACGGAACGACGTTTATGTGTCTTTACGATATGTAAGGGTTACAACGAATTCCTTACACCATAGGAAATGTGCGGGTCGAAGTGCGAAATACTCTATTTGGCATTAAAAAGGGAGTAAGCAGTCCTTTAGCGCAGTCTATTTAGGAGCAGTGTGTGGTTGACAAGTACTGCGGTAAATATGGATCACTAAATATGCGGAATGCTTACTTTTCGCAACGGAGTTATATTCCCCATTTGGAAGCACAGTAACTTGATGAAGTTAGCAATAGAAGGAAGCCTTTAAATGCGGCAACGGACGCATTGAGGTTAGCAAATAGAATGAATGAAGTCTTGGTTAAAATCTGTGTAACTGCAAGAACTTCGTATGTTTACACGAGGAAATCTGTTTCCGTTGCCAATCGAAAGTATTTCGTATTTTCATGGATGCCGATCTACACCAGGGTTTGGGCAGCATACCTTGTCTCTATAAGAAAGTGTTCTAGAGGACAGTTTACTCACTTTTACTTCCTTATAAGGTAATTAGTGTTAAGGGCGTATCGCGCCGCGCGTTTGCGAGATGCATCCTGAACGCGTTCATCCTCGGTTCAACCCACCACACGGTTACGGGCTGTGGCCTCCCGCATACGTGCAGCATCCATGGCTTCCTCGAAATGCCACTGGTGCGCTGCGTCGCTGTTTGAGATTTATCGCTACGGTATTTCCTGGTATACGAAAGCACGTCGTCTCCTCTAACATTCCCTGCAAGCTCGCGGCCTCACCGTAAGAGCATGGAAGATTGCCGCGTATTTTGGGCATTCGTATTGCAAGTGCGTACACCGGCATTTCATCCTCTCCTTCAGTCGCTACTTCGTGCCAAGAGTGTAGGTTAATTATTTGCAGCGACAGCTGTTATGGGCTCGTTTCCCCGTTCTGCGAAGACGTCTCCGGCTTCTTTGTAACACTGCACCACGCTGATTGATCAGCATGCGGTGACGTAAAGCATGGCGTCACTGCGTGCAGCACGCTACAGTAGCGCGCGGTGCGCCACTCCGATTGGTCAGAATGCATGCAGTGACGCCCGCATGACTTCACAGCAACGCTTCATTGTGATGAACCACTTTGAGAGGTCCACACAAAGTGACGCCACGAGTGACAACCCAATGAGCACAGCATGGGTCAGCCGAAGAAAGATGCGTAAAAGCCGCGAAAAGATTAAGCACAGATTTAATCCAATGTGGTTGGGTTTGTGCCATCGCAGCATGCCGTATGCCTGCAGGCTGCAGGCATCCCTTCGGTGGAGTGTCTGCGGGCGTGAATGGATGAACGGGGTGAACCATCAGAGTTGGAAAAATTATCAGTGGCTTAGCTCGGCTATGCCAGGATATACGTATAGCATGAACTACGCTGAGCCGCTGAACTGCAATTTCGCTCTCTTTCTCCATGGCTATACCACACTGGCAAACCCCCACTGATACCTCTGCGCATGCGCACAAAATGACAGGCGCTATCAAGCGGCTCCGGCGCAGCGTCAGACTTGGCTACAGCGCAATGGAGGCGCACAGCTGGGCACGCGCCGGCGCCAGTACGTCTGCCGCGACTATGACGGCACTCCTCTGGAATGCGCTGACCGGCGAGGCGCGCGCGGAGGCGGTGGCTCTGGCGCGCCAGCTGTGCGTCGTGTGACGTCACTGCTCCTCGCGCATGCGCAGCACGGCTCTCGAGGAGCCACGCGAAACTGCTCAACCTCGGCCAATGTAGCTCACGCTACAAAAACACGTGCTTCAGTGTTTAGAAGAACTTCTATTTGGGCTAGATGGTTCATTGTACTCGAGAAAGGAAAACAGTAGCGCCGAAAAACACACACACATCAGAACAACGACGTAGGACAAGCGCTAACTTCATCTGACTTTATTCTCTGAAAAGCGAGCAAATATACAGAAAAAACCTAGGCATGCGCGGAAAGAAATCTCATGCGCATTCAACAAAACTGTTCAAGATATGAAATCTCGGCTTTAAAAAGGTTCACTGATGGATCGCTGACACAACCTTTCCTCTTTTTCTCCAAAGCATCCCGTGCCTTACCATCACTACTCCTGCCCAGAATCTTTATCTCATCAAGTCGTGGTTCACACCTTTTGCAGTACTCGCAATTTTCCCCCGCCGTATGTTCTGCCGCTCGATGTCACACCTTGCATTGTGCGCAGTGTTTTGGTAGATGTGCACCTCCTACTTCTTTGAGCGAGCGCGCATGCTCTGCTGCACGGCCATTGATACACCTGCCCGTTTGGCCCACATTGGCCTTCGCGCAGGTCAGTGGTATCTCATAGACCACACCGGTGCAGCACCTCACAAAGTGTTCTCCATGTTTTTTGCTGCAGCCGTTCCTCTTTCCATCGCTCGCTACGCGTGCGCAGAGCTGAGCAATCTTCCGTGGAGCCGAAAAGACGACACAGGCACGCCATGTCTATTCGCCACCTTCTTTACGTTGTGGGCCACCCTGTGCACATACGGAACAACTTCAGGTTTCGCAGCTTCCTTCGTTCGCTCTGATGTCCGCTTAAACTTGGCGCCCTTGACTTTGTGTAGGATAGCTTCAGCAACACCTGTGATTATCGAGCTTGGGAACCCGGCCCATAGCAATCGATCCACTTGCGTATATCAAAGCTTTCTTGCATACCATGCTGACACGACCTCACGAGTGAAGATTAGAGGCAAAGATTAGCAATAGCGCGTTTAACTGTCTTTGAATGAGCCGATGGATACGGTAGCAGCTTCTACCTAGCTTTGAGTGGCATACTGCCAGCATACATGTTCTTCTCCAAAAGTAATCTTCAGGTCTAAAAACTGTAAACATCCCTGCAAGGGCATCTCATGCGTGAAAGCTAACCCCCTCCCGTTCTCTTTAAATATCTCTCAAACATTGCTTACAGCATCGGTGTAGGTCATGTCGTTAAGTTTTTTAAAAACTATCAAAAATTCCTCAACCTAACTCAACACTTTTAGTACCCCCTTCCCTGCTAAACTTCGTTCTATGGCGCAATCAATATAGGCTAAAAAATATACTAGTAAGCACCGGGGCTGCGCAAGGTACGATGCAGATCCCCTCCCCCGTTTTTTTTTTTTGTCCATAAACACTGTTCTTAAAAGACACAAACGACACGTTAAGGTAAAATTCCAGTATTTTAAAGAAATTAGCGACCGACACGCCTGAGGCGTTCTGGAACTCAACTGCACCTGTGCTTTCTATGGAATCTCTTACAAAGGTAAACAACGCATCGTAAGGCACTGAACAATACAAGTCCTCCTCATCTATCGAACACACATATACAATGGAAGAATTTCCCTGAAGAAACCTAACAACATCAACTGAGCTTTTTATAGCAAACGGATCAGGTGCTTCTGCAGGTATTTGCTCAGAATATGCTGCCACGTACCAATCTCATTTACTGCTGTTCTAAACGACACTGTCGGTTTGTGCGTTATCGCAGTAACAAATACAGTCAGAGCATTGCTCTTGCTGCTAACAACGCCGTTAGCCAACCTGTTCAACTCCAAGTCATTGCACAAGCCTTGTCTCTGCACAAGTCCAAGCCTGGCAAGGATCCCATCGCAAGTAATGTCATATTTCAGACAGAACAGTCTCCGGCTTCTATACAAGCTGACAAGGATGGCGGCTTTGTGGTGCTATCGGAGGAGGAGTTCAGAAGAAGAGCAGGGGATGCGATTGCCAAGAACTTTAACATTTTAAAGCCCAGTGAGACGAGAGTGAAAGGCAAGGCGGCCATGATGTGCAGGGTCTTGGAGTTGAAAAGGTTGGTTAACGGCATTGTTAGCAGCAAGAGCAATGCTCTCACTTTATTTTTTACTGCCAAGACGCACAAACCGTCGGTGCCGTTTAGAACAGTAGTAAGTGAGAACGATAAGTGGCAACATATTCTTAGCAAATACCTGCAGAAGCGCCTTAATTCTCTTCATAATGATGATCCGCTTGCTATAAAAAACCGAGTTGATGTTAGGTTTCTTCAAGAAAATTCTTCCATTGCATATGTGTGTTCAATAGATGTGGAGGACTTGTCTTACTCCGTGCATTACGATGCGTTGTTTACCTCTGTAAAAGATTCCATAGAAAGTAACGGTGCAGTTGAGTCCCAGAATGCCTCAGGAATGTCGGTAGCTAATTTTTTTTTAGAATACTGGAATTTTACCTTAACGTGATGTTTGTATCTTTTAACAACAGTTTTTATGGACAAAAAAAAAAGGGGGGGGGGGGGATCTGCATCGGACCTTGCGTAGCCCCGGTGCTTACTAGTATATTTTTAGCCTATATTGACCACGCCCTTGAACGAAGCTAAACACGGTAGGGAGCACTTAAAGTGTTCAGGTATGTTGACGATTTTTTTTATTGTTTTAAATAAACTCAACGACGTGGCCTACGCCGATGCTGTAAGCAATGTTTGAGAGATATTTAAAGAGAACGGGATGGGGTTAGCTTTCACGCATGAGATGCCCTTGCAGGGATGTTTATAGTTTTTATACCTGAAGATTACTTTTGGAGAAGAACATGTATGCTGGCAGTATGCCCCTCGAGCTAGGAAGGAGCTGCTACCGTATGCATCGGCTCATTCAAAGACAGTTAAACGCGCTATTGCTAATATTTGCCTCGAATCTGCACTCGTGAAGTCGTGTCAGCATGGTATGCAAGAAAGCTTTGATATACGCAAGTAGATCGATCGGTGTGGGCCGGGTTACCAAGCTCGATAATCACAGGTGTTGCTGAAGCCCTCCTACATAAAGTCAAGGGCGCCATGTTTAAGCGGCCATCAGAGCGAAGGAAGCAAGCTGCGAAATTTGAAGTTGTTCCGTATGTGCACATGGTGGCCCACAACGTAAAAAAGGTTGCGAATAGACATGGCGTGCCTGTCGTCTTTTCGGCTCCACGGGAGATTGCTCAGCTCTGCGCATGCGTAGCGAGCGATGGAAAGAGGAACGGCTGCAGTAAAAAAACATGGGGAACACTTTGTGAAGTGCTGCACCGGTGTGGCCTATGAAATACCACTGACCTGCGGGAAGGCCTATGTGGGCCAACCAGGCAGGTGTATCAACGGCCGTGTAGCGGAGCACGCGCGCTCGCTCAAAGGAGTAGGAGGTGCACATCTACCCAAAGACTGCGCATAGTGCAAGGTGTGCCACCGAGCGGCAGAACATACGGCGGGGAAAAATTGCGAGCACTGCAAAAAGTGTGAACCACGACTTGATGAGATAAAGATTCTGGGCAGGAGCGCTGGTAGTAAGGCACAGGATGCTTTGGAGAAAAGGAGGAAACGGTTATGTCAGGGATACATCTGTAAACCTTTTTAAAGCCGAGATTTCATATCTTGAACAGTTTTGTTGAACGCGCATGGGATTTCTTTCTGCGCATGCCTAGGTTTTCTCTGCATATTTGCTCGCTGTTCAGAGAATAAAGTCAGATGAAGTTAACGCTTGTCCTACGTCGTTCTTCTGCTGTGTGCGTGCTTTTCCGCGCTACTGTTTTCCTTTGTCCAGTACGTGCTTCAGTGACCGGTGAGCATGCACCGTGCAGCCATTAGCGTCCACCGGTTACAAGAGTTGCGCTTTTTTGTGTGCGCGTTTGTGTCTCGTATTTCCTTCCGGCAAGGGTATTACGATAATTTTTCATATGAAATGCTTCCCGCTCAGAGCACCGATAGCGCAGCGTAGTCCCTTGCCTCGCAGTTTTTTCGAAAATAAAAAAAAATCTTTTCCTGTGCAAAACTGTCGCTGTCAAATAGCCAGCAAGAATGACATGCGGTAGTTCCAGCGCGCGAATATCGGTCTGCTTTTCCACCGCCACCTATGAGAGCGGAGCAAGCTTCGAGGCTTTTTAGTTCCTTCGATAGGCACACGGTGGCGTCTTTATACTGTTTGGCGAGTTTGGCGGCAAAACGCACGTCGCTTTCAATGCACGCATAGTATACATGAGCTGACTCGCAGAAATGCACATGTAGTATGGCATCCTGGCCTAGTTGTTTACTTAGTTCGTCATTTGCTTATGATGAACACCGTATGGAGATCAACTGAATGTATTTGTCTGTCTTCATCTGCCATCCATGTGCATGAAGAATTCCAATTCGTTCTTCATGAGCAAATTCGTTCTTAAGATACTCTCGGAACCTTCGGACGCCTGATCTGTAACCTATCTGCTAATCGACATCGGGCATGGTACGGACCATTCAAGTCTCTGGCTCTACTTGAATTTTATTTTGTTATTGTGACTGGCTTGTTGGTCTTGTCGGTCCCGCTATGTGCCCTTCCCTGTCCCTTTCTGAAGAAAGGTAGTGTCTAAATGCGCAGTGTTTTCAAATGTTCTACCAACTCATCATTAGCCACGCCAAATCCTGCTCGGAACAAAAGCCTGTTCAGCAATATCCTATAAACAATGCCTTCCTCGAGCTGCAGACACCACATCCCACAAACTTTACTAGGCTCTTGATTTCAGTTAAAGTTTTTATTTCTTTGGTATCCACTGTATAAGAGACCATTGGAGCTTTGTTTTGTGCATTGCATGCGGACTACTACTTATTTCCTCCTTTTAATTTCGCATAGAAGATCATCGGTGCGCAGGCTTATCTCTGCCGGATTCCCCTGTGCGATCGTGGCGGCTGTGGCTGATAGACTACTACAAAAAATGAAAGGAAAAGCGTGACAAAGGGTGGAAAGCAGAGGACAATCGATAGTGATGGCGCATGCGCATAAGGTGTCGCACAATCTGAAGAAGGTGGCGGGCAAGTACAAAGTGCCAATAATGTTTACCGCACTGTTAAAATTGGCAAAGCTATGCTACCGCATCTCCAAACAAGGAGCAAAGAAGAGTGGCTGTGGCAAGAAACACGCAAGGCCTTTTGTGGAATGCGCCGTCGGCGTAAAAAAGAATTGCTCTCGTCCTGCACCCTGTGTCGTGTGTGTGTGTGAGTGCTTTTCTTTTTCGCGCAACCTTACCATGTCAGAATAATATCATTTGCTATGGAGTTTGTCCAGACTGCTATCTATGTCGGTCCTCGTTGTTCTCGACCGGTGTATGCCAGCTCTACGATTCTCAGAATGGTTTATAGCCAGCTCGCCCAGAAACACACCTTGCTATCTGTTACTCCCACCATTATTTATTTCCATAGCTTGCTGCGCTGTCCTCAGTCTCGTCGATTCTTCACCGTTGGCATCGAAGTTCCCGCAGGATAAGAGTATTTTGTTATCCTTTTCTGAGGTATCGGTAAGGTGCTATCAGCAACAGGTTATAAACGAGCTATAATCAGTCTAGTGCACTCAAATCTACTACGCGGCTAAAGTTAAATCAGGTTAGTGTGTCAGTGTAGCATTCGAACTGCAATTAATGTTGGCGGGCGCTTGGAGTTTACTTGGTTCTACGATGGAGGGCATTAGACACCCACGCAGGGTAGAGTCACTGGAAACTTCCAATGACTCTGTATAGGGTAAAGATACTGCTGATGCTCCTCTCCCTTCGGGCTCCCGTGGGGAACATATACGGTAGTGCAGGGTAAGGAGTAGGGAATCTCTGCTGTGAAGCGTGATTTCGATCGTTCTTCGCGTGGTATGTGCAGAAATAAAACAGCGGCAAAGAAATTCGCCAGCGGCTGTCGTATCGTTTAGACTTGGAGACGAGTACATGGCAGAAAGATACGCAGGAGAGATCTGAAGAAGCCAACAAAAAAAAAAGGGGGGGGGGGGGGGCTGAGATGACGAAAAGAGGCAGGAAGGGGGGGGGGGGGGGGAAGAAGAGCAGCAGGCATTTTTTTTTTTTGCATGCCTGGTTTAGCAAAGAAGAAAAACTGAGATGTGCGCAAGAGCAAAATGCGATCAGCGTATTATTAAGCACTGTACAGAACGGTGCAGCTTCATGTCATGGTCCAAACATGTAGACTTAATAGCCTCAAAGGCACTTAAAAAGTTAGGATACCTGCGTCGCGCAATAAAAGCTGCTCCTAGAGATACTAAACTACTAATGTACAAGTCGCTAATCCGTCCGCTACTTGAATACGCGTCTCCTGTGTGGAGCCCGCATAAACAACGCGAAATTAACCAAATCGAGGCAGTCCAGAAAAAAGCCATTCGCTTTATATACTACAGGTTTGATCGGGATTTCTCGCCTTCCACAGCACTTTCATCACTGGGCCTGCAACTGCTCTCAGCTCGACGAAGGGCGTAGTCTTTAAAATTTCTGCATTGTATCGTTAACTCTTCTTGCCGGACCTCTACAAATGATTATCTAATCCCAGCTATACCATCTAAAACTAGAAGTCACCACAGCCTAAATATCACTCCTTATTTTGCCCGTACGAACACTTTTAAGTACAGTTTCTTTCCGCGTGTAATCGAATGCTGGAATTCTTTACCTGGTTGTACGCGATCTCTTCCCTTAAAACTGTTTTAGAGGCTATTGAATAGTATTGTCTTTTCTTGCATATGTTTTTTTTTTCTCTACTCACATTGTCTCTGCTGTTCGCCATTGTTGTGCTCCTTGTTTCTCTACGTTGTTTTGTTTATACCCACCCCTGCAATAGCCCAATAGGGCTGCAGTATGTACAAATAAATAAAATAAATAAATAACAATATCTAATAAAAATTAACTGCCCAGGGCTTCTGAATAGTTATGACTGTAAATGTGTTTTAAAACTGCCTGAAGCGAAGAACCTCAAATGTGAATTACCGAACTGTCGTAATAGAAGGATTACGATTTTGAGCGTGCAGAACTCAAAAGACAACGTAGATACCCTTTTGTGGTCCTATATGGGCTACTGGCTTTGCTTAGGCGTTGCATGTATATGATGAAAGAAAAAGAAAGGAACACCACATACGTTTCAGCATTTCTTTTAAATGTTTTCTTCTCTCTCTCTCTTCCTCATTTTTACTTTTTCTTTTTTCTGCCTTCTATCAAGTGCCCAGAGGCCACGGCCTTGGAGGTAGAAGTGCTAGCAAATAAATAAAAACTTTATAAAATAGTTGGGCATTATGAGAGACCATTTATGTCCAAGGTATTTGTCTCGTAGTGCTAATGGGGCCCTTTAATTGTTTTGATGGTGATATTCTAAATCAACTAATCTATAGAGGTGGCCCTTGTTAGTACTCGCTTCAAATTGAAAAGCGCTGCGTAGACCCTATACTTTACAAATAATTTTTTTTTTAATTTCTGCTCGCAACCGATTTTGGCGGCATCTCTCCGCGCGTTTGTAGCCGCTCCTCCGCCGCTCTGGGCGAACCTTCACATTGGGCGTGCCTAAGTGACGTGGGTGAGGTGAGACACGGCGGGGTACAGTCCTGACCTGCTTTCTGATTTTTCATCGCCAATATACTAGGGGTTAATGAAGTTTTAATAAACCTTTTTGCGGTGTGGTGGCAAGTGCTGGAAGGCCGATCGCTTGTGCATTTTTGCTAACCTGAGCAAATACCATTTTATTGACGCTTTAAGTCTTAGTCAACCGTAAGAAACTATGACACCTTGCAGGAAAGGACTGCAGTACCGAAGGAGTAGTACTGTCTTGGGACATTTTGCGTTGATTAAATATCGGAGCTGGCTGGAGAAAGTAAGATTTGAAATTGTAGCCCAAGTCTTATAAATACACCCCACGACTTTCGAGATCATGAAAAGCTATTTTTGCAACATTGTGGTGTCGTAAGAAAGCGATAGACGGTTTTCAGGCGTGCATGGTATTTGGCACCTGAAATTGCACTATATATAAGCCATATCAAAGAAACTTCCGATTGATAAGGCTGGCTTGGAGTCTCCAGACATGCACGGGGGCGATTTCTCATTCTGCTCTATTAAAACCCAGCCACCGTGGGCGGGTTCAAGCGAGAAACCTTGTGATTAGTACCAGAGACCATTTCCTCCTCAGGCAATGCGCACAGTGAGGCCGGAATGAAACAATAACACGCATGTCACACCTTTCTAATTTGCAGTGAGATATTCCTTTACAACCGGCTTATGAGTGTGCACTTCGGTGGAGCCTTTACCTGTAGAAACACGAATCAAGGTAGGTATATACTGCAGCTGAGTGTACAGGTGAAATATCTTGTTCTGCCAGGGTGACAACGCAGGGAGTGGCGATGAAGGGGGATAGTCTCCTCTATGCATTGTCTGGGTGGCCCCTTCGTTGTTACGTCACTCCCTGCATTGTCACGCTGCAGGGCCACGAGAATCGGGCGACACGCCAAGTCATGACGCCAGCCCTCTGCGCTTCGCACCCGGGGACGAGCCAGCAGCTCAGCGAGCCAGCCGACGTCTCCAGGGAGAGGAGCCTGAGATCGGGACCCTGCCGGACCGCACCGGACAGCGAAAAGAGGCTGCTACGAGCACCGCAACCTCGCCAAAGATGTCGACACCGATCATACTGCAACAGCCGCAGGCGCCGCCAACTTTCAATGGTTGGACCAATTTGAGCGCGTGGCATCATTCAACAATTGGGATGATACAGCGAAAAGCGGGCTTCCTGTTCGACGGCCGCCGAGCACGCTAGTTGGTATACGCCGCCGCCGAGTGATTCAGTCCATTGTGGGCCCAAGTCAGCCCAAATAAAGAGTTCTGTTTAGACGCCATTTTCGCGGTCGCTCTGCTCTGCGGATTGCAGTCACCACTTCGTGACATTATTTTCATTCCGATTTCCTCAGGATCTCTCAAAATACGTTAGTTGTTTTCACAGATTCCCCTATTTATGTTCATGAGCCGCTTGAGACAACCCTGGATGAATTTTCTCCCGTTTGGATCTGCACCAGACCCTGACCAATTCCCTACCGTGGGTGTGTGCCACGGCTTTTGAAGCAGCAACAACGACGACACGGAATCCGAGAACGGGCGCTCAAGAGGTGCACTCTAAAGAGAAATACACTGGGTGCAGTTTCTACAAGTGCTTCAGATTTCTCAATTTACTGCATCGCAGGAGCAGCTGAGCATCAAAGTGAGCGTTGAAAATTTTCCCTTTCATTAAAGGTGCATGCCCTTCGCCATGCTGAGTAGCCTCTCTGATGTTAAATAATAATAATTGGCTTTTTGGGGAAAGGAAATGGCGCAGTATCTGTCTCATATATCGTTGGACACCTGAACCGCGCCGTAAGGGAAGGGATAAGGGAGGGAGTGAAAGAAGAAAGGAAGAAATAGGTGCCGTAGTGGAGGGCTCCGGAATAATTTCGACCACCTGGGGATCTTTAACGTGCACTGACATCGCACAGCACACGGGCGCCTTAGCGTTTTTCCTCCATAAAAACGCAGCCGCCTCTCTGATGTTGCAGTTTAGGTTTTTCTCGTACTTTATTTGTCCATAGAAACAATCTCCTGCCGACATATGTCCCACAGATAAAGAGCGTGCTGTAATCATCTAATAACCGACGACGTTCACACGCACGCGCCACAAACCGGAGCGCGTCTAGCGAGTGACGTCAGAGTACGTCGAGCTGTTGTCCGTGGTCCGGGTCCAATCCGTCCTGGGCGCCGTGACAGGGAGGCACATGTGCGCCAGCGGCGTGTCGTCCGGTGTGGAGCTGTACTCGTCATCGTCCGAGGGCAGCGACTTGATCGCGGCAGTGGCGAGCAGCAGGCAGGTGAACAGCAGCAGCAACACCATGAACGCTGGGATGATGGCGTGCTCGACGGTCAGCCAGCCACGCCTGCTTCCTGGCTCGCCCGGACACTCATTTGTCTGCGCAGTGGACGCGTTGTCGCCTCAGTTTTGACGCTGTTTGTCTGGTAAATGTTTAATGCGGAAACGCATTCCAGGACTTGCGCGTGCCACTTTTAGTCATTTTTTTCTAGTCCGAAAGCACTACTTAACACGGTCCAAGCCAATAATCTTGTGTGAAAACTCGAAGTAACTCGGGTTTGTTCGGAGGGGCTTCGCGCAAGCTGCAGCCAATGAAAAGAAGCTCAGGTAAGTTCGGAGGAACGTCGCGCCAGCTGTAGCCAATGGTAGGGTGACCTCGGCCAAACCTAACCTGCAACAGCCGATGCGGAAATAAAATAAATTCCGCCGCTACAGGGTTTTGAACCCGCGGCGGCGCGAACAAATCAGCATCGCTGGCCACTGCACGAGAACACAATGCTATCGCCGCAGCCGATCACGCCTAGTGTTAAACTGTAACACACCCTCGCACTGTGCATTGCACATCATCATCAACTTCCACGTGAGGTGCGAACAGATCAGATCAGCTTAACCTCGATCGGAGCTTAACCTAAATCTTTAACCGTCGCCAGACGTTCCAACGAACCAGCGAAAAAAAAACAAGAGCCAACCAGGCTAAAGACATGCTTTCGCTCGTCTGGGTTTAGCTACGTTAAAGCCCTACCACGGGCTGGCTATGAATGAAATCCTGGTCCAAGGTGACGTCCCGGTCGAGAAAAAAAACAACAGAAAAATTATGTCGCCACAACACCTTTTCTTGTAGTATTTCTGACAAGGAACCTGTAGGAACAGCAGAATTTTCTGCAGTAGCGCGTTGGCCCTTGTCTTAGCGATAGAACAACACAACAATAGTACAACAGTACAGAAAGATCTATCGTTACGGCAAGACGATAAATCATTTTGTCGTATTTTTGGCGTGATTCTGTCGTTTTTTCTTTCGACTGGGCTGAGTAACAAGGAAGGTTGTTCATGTCTTTATGAGCGTACACTGCATACATGACCAAGGAGGCAGGAGACCATGGTTATCCAGGTGAAGTTGGAATCAGAGGAAGAAGGAAAAAAAGGAAGTAGTGGAAAAAAGGAAGCAAAACAATTTTTTCCAAAATGGCAGCAATAAAGCACTGCAGATTAATAACAGCAGACTGTATTTCATCGTCTAGTTTGAAGCAATGTGAATTCGCTGGCATGCAGGGAGACAGAAGTGGTGCTGACACACATGTCGCCTCTCGCCTTGATAAAAAAGGCTTCTGATATTTCCCGAGCTAATCTCTCGATGAAATACATTCTGCTGTTCTTAATCTGCAGTGCTTTATTGCTGTCATTTTGGAAAAAATTGTTTTGCGACCTCACGCCCACCGCGCGAGCACACTCGGGATTGTCTAGATTGTCTCACGTAAACCATCGTAATGTCCAAGTGCACCAGCGTTCACAGCACGGGAGTCGGAGGTGTGGGAATGAAACACTCGTAGACTGTTGTGCAGGCTAGCCGGGCGCCACTACAGATGTTCAGAGCGGCAGAAAACACAAATGATGAACAGTATCTCTAGTGTTACGGCGTATTTCGATTGGCGGTTCCGAGCAAGTGTGCTTGCTCCGCGAAACCTAAGGGCATGTTTCAAAGGGCGATTTGGATTCAGTCCCCGAGTTCTGAATGGACCGAGGCGGTATAATCTCTAGACTCCCTAGAAATCTTGTTCCTTCGAGAACTCGGATAGCTGCTCAGGGTCGCTGACTGGAATACACTGTTAGTTTCACCTCTTCTGTCGACCGCCCTTGTGTCTGCCATCTTCTTGGACTCAACAATTTCATAATTCGTTTCCACTGCGCTAGCTGAAGCCGGTATAATGCAGGTATACATGCAGAACAAAGGTGAAATACATCAGATCCCACGTCTCGATATCGGCCACCATGTGCAGGCTGCACTGGTTTCCAGCGCCCATCTTTGTATCACCATGCCTGTAATGTATTTCTCGAAATGAAGGATGTAACAAAACCAGAAGTGCGGCACAGCAGTAACATGCATGTCTCGGGAAGTTGACCTGGCTTCTAGCTGTTTCCACATGTTATCGGTTTCTCATTATTTTCTGACTAAAAATACATATACTGCTTAAGCGGAAGGCTCCGGGAAATCTCAGCACTGTTGCGAAATCAGTGATGAAGCCGACCAGCGGCTCCTAAGGGTCAAGAACGCAACACTGACCCCATACTTGCGCCTTTGTAGCTGCTGGTCTCTGGCCCACTGGCAGGAGTCCCACACGTCCCAGGCGTTCAGCTCCGCGTCCTGCAGTTGGTACTCGGGGTTGGCGTAGTCGAGTGCCGCGTTGTACCACGGCGAGTCCTCGGCGTCGCCCTGGTAGGCGTCCTGTCGGCCCGCCTGGCACGCGCACACGTGTGTGCCGGCTGCGTACAGATGCGGCTCGTAGTGGCACTGGCATTGGCAGTACGGTGCGGCCGCCGCTGGGGAAGGTGGAGTCGCCGCCGGGAGGTTGCCGCCATAGTCGGGTGTAGCCGCCGGGAGGCCACCGCCGTAGTCAGCCGCCTGGAGGACGCCGCCGTAATCGGGTGCAGCCGTCGCGACGTCCCCACCGTAGTCGAGTGCAGCAGCCGCCATTGTTAAGCGCTTTCTTTTCTTCTTCTTTTACCCTCCTGCTAAGACACTCTGGATGGTGGTTGTCACTGTCGCTGCGGCAGATGCTATGGTATGGTATGGTATGGTATGGTATGGTATGGTATGGTATGGTATGGTATGGGATGTGACTCAGGTGATGGGGGCGCCGTAACGGAGGGCTCCGGATTGATTTAGACCTCCTGTGGTTTTTTAACGTGCGCTGACAGGGCACAGCACACGGGCATTTTTTTATTTCGCGTCTATCGAAATACGGCCGCCGTGGCCGGGATCTGACCCGCAGCGTTGGGATCAGCAGCCTAACGCCAGAGCCGCTGAGCCACCACAGCGGCTATAGTATTTTATAGCGTGGTACGGTACGGTTCGGTTGATTTTAGTTGGTTTTATGAGGTTTATCATCCCAAAGCGGCTGAAGCTGTGAGGGACGCCGTGGGGGAGCACCCCGCATGATTTCGACCACCTGGGGTTCTTGCAATGAAATCGCACGTGCACTCACATCGCACTGTACACAAGGCCCCTAGCATTTCGCCTCCATTGAAATGACTCTGCAGCGGCCGGGATCCAAACGGCGACTTCCGGGTCAGCAGCCAAGCACCAAACCGCTGAGCTACCGCGGCGGCTTGGTATTTGGTATGGTATGGTATGGTATGGTATGGTATGGTATGGTATGGTATGGTATGGTATGGTATGGTATGTGTGGTTTATAGACGCAATGTTACACATGGGCTAGGAGAGGCGCCAGACAATGCGATAGGCAGAGCCCTTTTTCAGGGGTGGACTACTGAAATGTGCTTGGCTACTGTCTGAAACGCTTTAATAAGAAGGAAACTTCACGATTTGTGTGATGTCGACCATCAAATTTCTTTTTCAGGAAGGGCGTGGGAGAGGGGTATGGTTCCCGCGTATGACTGGCAAGTAAAAGCAGTTGTTAGGAGGTAATAAAACAAAAAGCCTCCAGTCTTGATGCGAGTTCAGACGAGAGGGCAGAATAAAGTAACATTCTTAAACGCGCCAGATATTATTGCTGCGCATTGCCTAGACTCTGTAAACGGCGTGAGCGGGAATGTCCGGTGTGAAGTCACAGAAATATCATGCTATATTATGCACGCTAGTTAAATTAGTAGACTTAACTGCCCTAAGCCCTGCCCGTCCGGTGCAAGAGATTTGGACCGGCGATATGAGACATCTCTTCTATTCTTTATTCCCACTTGTTTGTCCTCGTACAGCCTGTTATGTCGGCTAGCCAGAAAACTGGCGCCAAGCTTCCTGTGACATTAAAATTAAATAGGCCGACCCATATTGTCTTCCTCTATAGGGAGAAGTACGCGTGCCCTAATTCCCCCGTGCACTTGCACCCTCCCTCATAACTTAAAAACGAGATTGGAGGAGGTATCCGGTTAAGGGCTGGGGCTACCCTTTCCTCTTCGGTGACGTGCAGGATGATGCAGTTTCCAGCACATATCCAAAATGTTCCACGCCGGCCGTTGAGGTGGATCTTCGCCACTTTTTGTGGACGTGCCCAGGAACGCAGGGCTCAAGAAGAAGAAGGTCACTGGAAGTTGGACTTACGGCTTCAAGGGAGGAACACCTCTTTCCTTGTAGCTAACTGACAACGCTGAGAGCCGGAGCCTGCTCAAGTTTCTGGAAGAAACCGCCTCGACGACCTACTTTAGCTTATCGACAGCCTCTTTCATGCTACATGGCAAGTCTTCGAATTAAAAAAAAAAGGCAAGGGGAAAAATAGATCCTTGACCAGGGCAAACTATAATCCTCTGAACTTAATCTAACATGTCGAGCCATCGCAGGTGAATAGTCTGGCGCCCCTAAAAAATATTGTAGCCTATCTCTTCGTCGGGACCACGAGATAGGCTACAATATCTTAGTGACTGGAGACCACAATCGCTAGCACATATTGCACTCGGGGCTGAACCCATCACATGGTTAAGTGGGCTCATGAATTTTGCGTCCGACGACTGAGAGTTTTCAGCGATTTATTTTCCTCGTATGCCAACGCTTGGCCATAACTTTCAGTGCATCAAAACTTTTTAACAAAAAAAAAACTTCAGTTCTTAGCACAATGTGCTTTTTCAGTTTTCAAAAACTTACCTTGTCAATCTCGATCACCGTCTACAAGAAAATAGCGCGAATGTCGCTGTTCCCAAACATCTGTCCAGATGGACTGACGGAGGTGTTACCTAAGTACTTGCCAGAGTCACCTTGCGCACACTGCGTTTATTGTGGGATGGCGCAGATTCCAATGCACTGCCTCGGATTCTTCTGGCTTCGCCGTTCCCATAAAATGGTTTGCACTCTACTGGCTTTCTGCCTTTCGAACGAGTGCATTTCTATCCCAAAAAGATCAATCGCTGAAAATATGTTTTAAAAAATAAGTAAAAAGGAACGTGTGCAAAGAGTAAGCAGAATATAACATATTCGTCGTGAGCTAACAGCGGCAGATGATCATCGTGTAAAATAAACAGTCCGTACGACGTATTTCTGTGTGAAGAAAAAAAGCTCACATTGCGTAGTGCTGGCGCTGAAAAGTTCACTTCCTTTTATTTGGCGACTTCCATGCAGTTGACATTTTTTTATCTATTACAAACGCTCATGAACCGCCTAATGCATCGAGAGTTTAACACAAACGAACGCCAAACAAGCCGGATCACTTCAGTAGCTTTGGTAGGGAAAGGACTTTGCATGATAGAGAAAGAAAACCTGCTGAAAAAAAAAAGGACCAATGTATGGAAATTAAAAACTTACAGATGTGGTCAGCAATAGAAAAGCGCAGACAGCAACGACATTGCACTGTCAGCGACAAATCAAACGCGAACGTGACCATTGAAACGAGAACATCAAAAACAGAAAATTTTAGGCGTAGGAGGTTGAATTCTAGCGAACTTGATTTCGATGGGATGATTACTGCTGAGTACAAGTGTTAATGGGTCCCGCCCGTATTTATTATCAAGCAGTCAAAACTTTCTTAGCTCTTGTGTCAACATCTCAGTTATCTTGCTATCTTTTCATCTGACGCTGATGGTATATCAAACTGTCTGGCCGTTGACTGCCGTTAGAGAAGTGGCTTCTTGCGAGTATTAGCGAACCCTTCACTCATGGACGTGAAAAAGCTTCGACAGACAAAATGTAATATTGCTACAACCAGCACTTCGCGCTTTGAATACACGTGATTATTTCCCTGAAAAAGACCTAATGAAAGCTGAAAGAACACGTTTAATGCATTTCATCTGAACAAAAACCAATCGCACCTCCGTCTTTTAAGCGGCTACAAACTGTTTCAGGAGGTAGCTGTTCAATGGAGTGAACACTTCACCGAGGTTACGCTAAAGCCGCACAAGAAATCCTACTTTTCAAGGACAGGTAAGCAGGCGCCTTTAAGGAGCTACTCATAAAGTATTTCTTTCAGCTAATATGTGCAGTAAATACATGTAATAAAGCTAATAAATAGTAAATTCCTGCAGGGCAATAATTAATGACCGTCCTCATCCAAGAAAGCGCCTTAACACTGTCACGACATGGTATATAATCGAAAAAAATTAAGCAACATTTTGAGAGCACTAGAGTTTTTTGTTGTTTTGTAATCAGTCTCGACTAGTTCATTCTTCGTCTTTCTTCCGTTTGATCGAATCTTTGTGTCGCAGTGCCAAGAAAAAATTAAGACAGGCGCCACTACTACTAGTTGCAAGGTGTCAGACTATGTGCAGTTCTCCTCGTTTCCGCACTGTTTGCAGATTGTTTCCGTCAGGGGCAAGCTGCTGCCGGTGCAGCTCCCTGTCAGCCGGGGCGGCGCTGTCAACGCCACGTTCCTCCCTGCTTACTGCCCAAGAGTCCGGAAGGGAGCGGGCACGGGCCGACGGTGGACGAGGCTACAAGAGAAAGCAAGAAAAACAAACGCGGCGCAGACGAGAAAAGGAGGAAAAAGGAGAAGAGAGAGAGGTAGCAGAGGAAGGGTAGAGGCGCCGCGGCCGGCTGGCCGGGTTCGTCTAGCGCGCGGCGGCGGAACGCAGCAGCGCCACACCAGAAGCAGCGGCGGCGGCGGCGGGTTGCCGCCGTCCGTGCCGTGTGCGTCCGAGTGTGCAGCGCGAGAACCGGCCGATCGATGCCAGCAGCCAATTGCCGAAGTCGGAGAGAAGCGCGAGGAGATTGCAGCCCAGCCAAGTGCCCACGGTGCCGCCCAAGTAGGCGAGCACTTCGATGACCTGCGCAATCGATGGACGCCGCTGCAGCAGCAGCCTCTCGCGACCGAAAAAGGAGCGAGCCAGCGCACTCGATCGGTTTCCCCTTCCACCAGCTCGACTTCAGTGCACGTTCTGCAGCGGCGGCTGTCTGGACAGCGCTGCCGCAGCTGGCCACCGTTAAAGCGAGGGCTGTGATCCGGCTCGATCCCGTAAGCTCGCGGAGCGGGGAGAGTCGTAGCCGCGGGGGACAGCCCGGATCGAACAGGCCGTAACGACAGCCACTACACAGGCCGACGAAGGTTGCCGAGACAAGGTCGTCAGCTTAGATCGTTACAGCGTCTACTGACACGCTCTCGTGCGCTTGCATGTCTCGCGAACGCTATTTGTAGGTATGCCAGAAGGCGCAGTATGCCTCGGTGCGCTGAGCGAAGGTTTGGTTTGGTTTATTCGGGTTTAACGTCCCAAAGCAACTGAGGCTATGAGGGACACCGTAGTGAAGGACTCTGGAATTTTCGACCACCTGGGGTTAATTAACGTGCACTGACATCGCACAGTGCACAGGCCTCTAGAATTTCGCCTCCATCGAAATTCGACCGCCGTGGCCGGAATCGAGCCCGCGTCTTTCGGGCCAGCAGCCGAGCGCCATAACCACTCAGCCACCGCGGCGGCGAAGCGCTGAGCGAAGATTCTTGGGATGAGCAAAGGTGGACTGAGTGAAGACAGGGACGCACACGTGCACACATAAATGTAAAGTGAGACAGAACCTGCCTACTAGCAGCGCCAGAAACCGCCGAAACACGCATCCTTTTTCAGTCGAAAAATAAAGTTCACGCCCCTTGCTGGTTTGCCGAAGGGCGTTGTGACAAGCACACAATGTTTCTCACTAAGTTTGTGCAGGTTTGGGTCGGTACTAGCTGTTAAATAAGCATCATTAAAAGAGGTAAGCTTGATTAGGCCTTCACTAAGTGTCAAATAGTTCTGCTCAGTGCTCAGACAAAACTAAGATGCTGTTGCCACTTCGGCGTGGCCACATCATCTATTTTGGAGTTTTTTTATAGTGAAGGACTATGCAGTGCATTTTAGTAAGTTCCTAATTTGTACAACACATTCAGTTCACATTCAGCACTGCCAAGGAGACTTCTAAAGCAAGCGTAACATCAAACAAGCACTGGTATTTGACAAAAGCATTCCAACAGGTTGACTTAGCAGGCATTAATATAGCACTTACATCGAGTTTTGGTACAAGCCTACGCACCTACACCCCGCCATGATGACGAGATTTTTGAAAGGCTCTATGAAGACGTGATCTCTACTGCAACCAGGCAGTAGACGACTGCGGATTACGTATTATAAATAGCAGGGGGGACCTATTAGTAGAGTTCGCAAAGCGAAACAGTTTGGGGATCATGAATACCTTCCTCCGCAAACCGGAAAAAAGGAAGCGGACTTGGGAGAGCGCCCGAATGGCAAAACACAAAACGAAAGAGACTTCGTAATGCGCGCCTATCTCGGCATCGTGTAGGATGTGGAAGCACTGGATAAGGTAAGATGTAGCGACCATAGGATGATCAGGCCTCTAATTGGCCACGATTTGCTTAAGTAACGGAGGAAACTGGTGAGGAGGAAGTCCATAAACGAGTTAGCAGTAAGAAGGAAACTATAGAGTACACGGTGGTAAAGAAGTTGGGCATCTCGCCCGAGAACACACATTTCTCTCTTATCGAGGACGACGATATATTACCTACCAGATAGGATGTTGTTGACGATCATGATGGGCTTTTTCAATATTTACAATATTTTATTCTTAGCATCGGCCAGGTGCGAATACTTCGTAAAATAGAGTATAGCTTGGATAATGATTAGCGAATAGTGATTAGCCCATGACCATAGATGCGAGCTTTTAGGCAGTACTAGACATTCCCATTTATTTTCGTTTTTCCACTTGACTGCAATGAATATGCTATGCTAAGTATATAAGCAGGCGGTTAAATATTCGCTGCTAACTCACCGACATCATCTCGTGATGTTCCATCAAGTCCATTGAATCTGAGGCGAACTTGAATGTGACTGCGAAGCGATTCCTAATGGTAGAAAGGTGCTTCCTTAATGGGTATTCTTTTCATAAACAGTCACGTGCTTACCTGTCTTCTGGAGATCCGGACTGTGCAAGTGCCAGATAAGGAAGAAACAATAGGAGGTCATCCACTAACACCATTTCGACACAAAAAGAGTTCACTTAACGCCCAAAACATGCGGCTAGCAAATTGTTCTTGCACTTGCGCAGTGTACTATGCACGCTGTATGACGGAGTAGTGCGTTATCGTTATTACTCACACACAAAAAAATGTGCGGTTAAAAACCAAAAGCACAAGCAAGTTAAGCGCATGAGCCCTGGATTGTTTCAGATTCGCACATGGAAACCATTGAGCTTTTCTCTTCATTGAAAGTGGCATCAGTTTCAACAAAATACGAGTGACATTTTTGTTCCTTCTTTATTTTAATACGCGACTTTAGATTTTTCTTTCCTGTGTGACACTTACATGATATTCGGTGTCACTGGAAAGCCTCACATCGTATGTTATCTCCCTGCAGAAACATGAAAATTTTAGTATGAGCGACAAACCGCTTAATATTTTTAGTAAGAAAAACAAAGAGAAAATCGAGTGAAGGACTTACTCGCAGGGTGGTCCACAGATATTGAGGCAGTTGCGGTATTCGCGGGTGCGGTAGACGACGTCCCTGCAGTACTCAAAACCTGCATGGAGGTCGACAACACTGGCACAAATTGGACAACTTTCCTCGTGAGCGACAGTTTTTCTCACTAAAGAGAAAGTAAAAAAAATCACAGGGACAGCTGTTGTCTGTTAGCGATGAGCTAGCGATGACGATACACAGAGCGCTCTGTGTTGTGTCCTCTCTTCTCTGTCCCGTCTGTCGCGCTGTTATGGATTATTTGACAATATTTCCCTCCAGCCAATGAGAATTGTGCGGTATGATTGCGTCACTTCCCTCCAGCCAATGAGCGAATTTTATGACCGACGACACATTTTTTTCCTGACTAGGGTTTTAATGCTATCGAAATAATAATGCAGCTTTCGGGATATGTACACTGCGACTAACACGAACAGCTGCCGCTTTTTTCGTTTGTTTGCGTGCAACGGGTAGCAAAGGGAAAAGACGCGGTTAGTGCAGCCTGACAAAAACTCATTAAATACTATAAATCTTTCTGCAGGAACAGAGATACCCTGTAATGAACGATTGTTCTTGGTGTACTACGCTTTGAATAACAACCGGTACCTTATACAGTGCCATAACCTATCTAAATAAGGTAAATCGGTCGCTCAATTAACTCAACATTACATGAACAAAAATTATTTGTTGTGTCTACAGCAATAATATAGAGGTTATTTACAGATACAGTGAATTCTCGAATGACATTATGACGTTCTCTCCACTGTAGTCTTTGCATATATTTTTGTAACTCGAATTGTTCAGCAATCCTTAAACAATTTTGACGGGTCCCAAAGGCTATGTATTCCGGTATGTAAACCCTTGCTTGTGGCTATAAAAAATCGTAGTTCATTTGACTGCGCATTTCATATTGACTGCTTTATTCTACGTCGGATCTCAGTGAACTATTAAAAGGAACACAAATGCAGAGGACAATGAGCGTTCTTTCGCAATGCGCTTGTCGTTTTCTTCAAAAAAAAAAAAACTTCGTATTAATCTCATCATTGCCGTTAAGCTTTAAATAATGCAGCCTTCCTCTTAATACTGTACCTCGCCGTCGAAGCCTTTAACAGTCAAAGTGCATCTACTATGCCTTATTGTTTTAAAGGCTAATGAAAATTGAACTCCCCCTTTTTGTGTTCTATTCTTCTGCGTTGATCAGTTAATATATTAACTTCAAGGACTCTTGTGCGACTGTCTTTCTTCGTATCTTTTTCTTCTTCTGTGACTTTGCTTTATTCTCTCTATCTTTTTATCCTACCACTTTCTGGGCCTCCAGATCTTCTCTGTAGTTCCAACTCAATATCTTTCTCTGCGACTTTCCCTTTTTCCTCGTCATTTTGTTACCGGCTTCTTAAAGTGGTCTGCACCGCAATGTTAGCCTTTATGCAGAAAAGCATGCTTGCAGTTTTTACTGCCGCCTAAGCAATTAATCTCTGTTCTATGTAGGCATGTGAGTTGTGCTTTGTGATTTCTGACACCTTCTTTGGAAACGCGATACAGCGAAAAGCGGAGCACAAGACGCTCAAGTAGGCACCAAACAGGAGCACGTAAATTGTGCTGTCTGGACAGCGGAGCTGAGGTCACTCGTAATTGAAAAACACAACAGAATGTAAATGAGTCTACCGTAAGATGTGCACACCCTTTCCACTTGGAGATAGCTTTAAATACCGTACTACCACAAAGTATGTTCAGGTCATTAGCACAGCACAACATAACGTGCCTCAAATGGTAACTGCACCACTTTCTGAGATTTCCGCGATATTCAAGGATTCAAATCTATAGGCTGCGGGTAAAGCATGGCAAGTTTTTTTTTTTTTTGGTGCTAGCATTTAAAATGGCGAAGTAACCGACGATTAACATTCAGGCTTCTCCTCACAACGACTCAAGGAGTGTGGAGAAGCTTAGTGTGACGTCGTGGATGGTATGATTTCAAATTTCCGCTGCCGTCAATCACACCCTGCCATACGTCGTTCGACGCTGCAAAACAACGATCGGCGGGCTTTTCCGTCGGTGTCATTTTTTTTTCTTCAGGGCAAGCATTTGTGTGTTGAAAATGTGACGTCATCATGCGCCCGCCACTTGGCGCTGTGCGCTGCGGAGAAGTTTGAATGCCATTGCGAGTTTAATCTGCTATCACATCACAATTTCAAATGCTAGCCCAAAAGAACTTCGCATGCTTTCGCAGCCCTAAAACGCTCGTCTTCCAAACCCGCGTGTGCCTCGTTCTTTCCAATTGTTCTTTATTGTTCTCTGAGAGCCCCCTCGGTAATGAGACCCTGAGTTTAGGGCTTCCTGTCGCCTTTTAATGAAGTACATATAGATTTGTAATATTATTATAGATAATTGAGCAATGGGTGACTCACGGCGGTTATTATCGAAATGGGGAACGAGGGTTAACGAGTCACTGTGCCGCCATATTTTAGGTCATAACTTCAAAGCGCACTATTTGTCTAATGTTCTGTAATGTCATGACGGGACAAAAAGTAGAAAGAATTAAGGCACGTAAGAATACGTAGGCATGCAAGGAAAAAAAAAGGCTTCTTCACCTTTCGCGATGTCTACGCACACAGGGAGATTTGCGAAGTCGGCGAAGTCGTGTGTGAAGGTTATGCACCCGCAGACACTCATTTCAACCTTCATCTGGCATTCCTGCACACAGGACTGGGGAAGGAAAAGCCTAGTTACTTACTTAGGCATTTATTATACATATATAATTGCGTTCCCACATTTTATGATATTTTGCCCTTTGTACGTAAGGTACCTTGCATATATCTATTGGCTATTTGTATAGATTTGCCTTCCAGTGTGATCATGTTGTTGCTTTTCTGCTATTATTTCTCTCTTGTAAAGCATTACTCATCTATTCTTTGTATCTCTTCTGTTCTTCAGTTTGGTATTCTGTTTGTATATTTATTCTCACTGCTGTGTCGCTGTAAAAAAGGAAGTCAGTGGACGCTGTAAAACCTATATTTTGAGGCTTTATGTCCGCTGTCCGCAACATCACTGTCTGTAGACGTTGGTGCTCAAATAAAAATTGAATTGGATTGCATTGGATTGGATATTTAGTAGGAAAGCAGCATGGGAAACGCGTAACTCGAGCTTGAAAACAAGCTGATTGTAGCTCATTGTCCTATTTTGACGTATGAGCTAAAAACCAATAGCTACGAGCCGTAACATGATGATGATGATGATGGTGGATTTTTATTGCGCAAGGGCATCTGTGGCCAAAGAACGCCATGGCACAAGGTGTTTCCGACTACTCAAGGTGGGGTCAATGACCCATTTCCCAAGCATTTCCCCCTAAAGAAGCCGAGCACCAGGCAAGGGAAGCTTGTACCCATTGTTTCACCGGTGGGTACCCGGCGGCACTGGGGATCGAATCCCGCACCTTCCGCAACATGTGCACACCATGATATCATCTGATGAATGGAAAGCTTACCTCTAGAGTATGGTACCCGAGGAAACTTGGCTGGATGCCTCTTGCTGTGTAGTTGATGCAGCGTGAGCGAAACGGGGCAGGCAGTCGCTTTATCATGTGCTGAAACGAGAAAGGAAGCTCCATTTTCTTCTTTTTTTTTCAGGTATTGTGTGGTGTTTCGTTGGAAAGCGTATTTCATCATTCAGTGCATACGGTTTACAAGATACCTCTTGTGTTTTGCGTACAAAACATTCATTCATTCATTCATTTGCTTGTGAGGAGCACTCAATACAATTTTTATCGCCTCTCAGCGTCTCTTCGCCCGCTTAAGATTCCATGCCCCCTATTCCAAAGGCTAAAGACGGGCTTCAGGCAGAACAGTGCGTGAGACCACAGCATCTTCACTCTATTTCTTCCGTGTCTTGTTAGCACACTGAATGGGGAAGCTCAGTATATGCTGTTAGCGCAGACGCGTCTCCGGCAACAGCCGCCTCGCATAAAAGGAGCATCTGCCATATTTCGGCTCCCTTTGCGCAATAAACCACGGCAGGCGCGTTAGCGAATAAAACGCGGCGCTATGGAACCTTCGTTCCGCCCACAGCGACCAGGGATGATCGTGGTATCTCCATTAAGTGAGAGGCCGGGTCCGGTTACGTCACCTGCTTCATGCTGACGGTGACATCCCGTCCCGTCTGAGCCGCGATCGGAGTCAACGTGGAGAACGGCGCCGTCGATGGTGCCTTGACAATCACCGGGAACAGATCGGTACGCATGAAGACGACTGTTTTGCTGGCGTTCAGCTTCGACTCCAGGCGCAGCTCTGCGAATTCATCATTGGAGATGATGAGGTGGCGCAACACCCAGTTCCTCTTTGTGGCGGTCCGCGGTGACCGTTTAGCGCCAAGGACACGAAAAGGCGGGCCATAACTCTTCCACGACAAGTGCAATGCACAGGCGCCGTACCGAAAAACTGCCTCCACCTGCGGACAGAGGACGAGCAAAGTATGGCAGCACGAAAAAGTAGGTGTTAAAGGGCAGAAAAAACGTACGGGCGAGCTTCCAAAGTGTAGGTTTTATGGCTTCAAAACGACTCAAGCAGCAAGGTGCCCTTTTCTGCCTTACCTATCCAGGCTACTTTTTTGCTTTCACTCAGTTACGATATAAAATAAGTTCGCAATAAGCGATCATGGGCCAAACACATCGTGCCGTCATAGCAGCCCCACACAAAAGCGATGTGTAAGGAGAAAACAACTTGCGTCTACAAAGCTCTTTTGTTACGTCATGTGTAACTCGCATGAACGAGGCGCAGATGAGAAAAGGAAACAAAGCAATTATTAAGGAGCTGGTCTCTTTCCCCACAGATGGCTATGCGTAACGAATCCCTCTGCTCCATGAGTTCTCTTCAGCTGCAGCAATCCTAACTAGCCGCTATAATTCGTCTTCCTGCTCGTGGCCCACGCCATTCAGAATTAAGATTTCTCGCATAACGTCCGGCATAAAGTGAAATGTGTTCTTTTACGCGAAATCGATTATACATTTTGACAATAAGCTGTAACTGCGAGAAACGTAGTTTGCCTCCCACTGCGGTGCACTTGAACGCAAACTTTTTGTGGATAATGAATGACTTCTATAAATGTCTTGAAACAGCATTGCCGCAAGACCCAAATATCTGTGCCGTCCTTAGTACAGGACCTTTCATGTGATAAGCCACAAAGAATGGATTTATATTGCGGTACTACTAACGATGGCTCGCAAAGCCGGATAGTGCTACGCGTTTTCCCATGACAGGAACAAAACGATTTCCAAGTCTGTAGCAAATGAGCATGAACAAGACAGTAGGGCGAGTGAAGTGAACGCCGAGTGTCCGTTATGACCGCAGACAAAGCTTCGTCCGCAAGTGGGTTGGCTGGTAGCAGAGCAACGTCCATGCATATAGTCACCCCAGTTCCACTGTTCCTTGCACTGTAGCGCCTTGTCGTTTCGTTCGGCGGGTTGGCTCAGGTCCAACGTGTAGCACTTCTGCAAGGGTCTTCGAAACAGCGTCCTCCTCATCCTGCAAGACGGAAGTGTGACACGCAGAATGGACGCTTCGAGCAAATCTTCCGAACGCAACTCCCGTCTACGACTTCGGCAGCGACCAGTTTATTCTGTTTCGCAGTGCTGTTATAACTACGCTCAAAAGCGAGTGAAAGTTAACCACTCAAAGTGGCGTCGGGGGAGCTCACTTCACTTGCTACTTGGCGCAGCGAAAACTGCACATATTCGTACAGTCTCGTCCACTCTTAGGGGGAACACGCCAGCGCGTGGCCGTGCTTCGATGCGCAGACTGGTAGTATGCAATGGCGCTGCGGAGATCGCGGTCAAGTCTCCTGATATTGGACCACCCTGTAGATACAGTGTCATTGCGAGAGCACTTTCTCCGGGGTCTCACCGGTAGGATTCGCTCCGTCCCGCAGTTCACAAAACCAGTTAATCTGGTGCCAATTTCTATCGGAAAATTTACCTCACCCGCCGCGGTGGATGGGTGGTTAGGACGCTCGGCTACTGAGCCGGAGTACCTTAGTTGGAATCCGACGACCGCAGCAGCCGCGTTTCGAAGGAGGCTGAGCGCAAAAAGGCGCCCATGTGCTGTGCAATGTCAGTGCACGTTAAAGATCTCCTGGTAGTCGAAATTATTCCGGACACCTCAACTATGGTACTTATATCTCTCACTTTCCTCTTTCACTGCCAGCCTCCTCCCTTCCCTCACGGCGCGGTTGAGGTGTCCACCGAGAAGTGAGACGGTTACTGCGCCGTTCATTTCCTGATAACCAATCATTTTCAACTTTAGCTCGCTCCGCGCTTGCAGCGATCGCAGGAGCTTCGCTTAGTAAACAACGCTGTCTTGTTGCAGCTGTCAAACGTGCTAACCACTCACATGAAACGTGAACCACAATGTTGGAGGGAGTGAAAGAAGAAATGAAGAGAGAGGTGCCGTAGTGGAGGGCTCCGGAATAATTTAGACCACCTGGGGATCTTTAACGTGTCAGTGCACGTTAAAGATCCCCAGGTGGTCGAAATTATTCCGGAGCCATCCACTACGGCACCCCTTTCTTCCTTTCTTCTTTCACTCCCTCCTTTATCCCTTCCCTTACGGCGCGTTTCAGGTGTCCAACGATATATGAGACAGATACTGCGCAATTTCCTTTCCCTAAAAAACCAATTATATATATATATAATGTTGCCAACGTACATGCGCGAGCAGTCGAAGTCATCGCAGCCCCCTGTCGAGCGCATTTTGCAGTTGAAGAGCTCGTGTGGCTCGAATGCCGTCTGGTTCCGGAGTTCGAGATCGTGCATCTGGACGAACCCGGAGAATACGATCCTCTGAAAGCGGTGGGAGAGAAAACAGTCTCTGAGACAAATCAGTGCGCGACCAACCAGAGCCGTGCAAGAGAACTAACGAAAAGGTAAAATAGAGAACCAGCACGCTGCTATGGTGACGCGCGATCCTACTGCATTGCTATAGTCGGATACAACTTAAGTCTGCAGTGAAGCTCCGCCCACATTCAGGACCGGCGCACAGAATTCCTCCACGACAAAAATGTAGGCCGTTGTTAAGACTTCTCTTGTCACCTAAACAAGAAGCTAACCACGAGAAAAAAGTTATAAGCTCTAGAATTTTGATACCTGGCTTGTTTAATAAAGTCAAATATTAAAAAGTTGATTTCGTTCACTTTTGTGACTGGCTGGCGGAGTAATACAGTACTCCGCGGACCGTGGCCCAGTGTTAACAACTGGTGTTTTTTTTTAAGTTGTATCCTACTATAGCAAGTTTTGCGACGCGGTGTTTTCTTTCTTTCTCCGAAGAGTTTCAGGGCTACCGGGCTTGCTCCGGTACTCCCCATTTGGTGATGTAAGCCACTCATCGCAGAACAGAGGTCATGTTTTAGGGTAGTGCTTTACGTTGCAGTCCGTTCTATTCTTCTACACCGCCGCTACAGCTGACTGCTGGTGGTGACACAGCAGCGCGGCATAGCTACAGTCAAAGGCCAAGAACGAAAAGCCCCTCAATTAGGTACGACAAAGTTTTCTACCAGACAAACTCGGTTTCGAGGCCATAGAGATAAATGAAATCTTCAGTACCAACAAGACAGAATCCGCCTTTTTTCCACGGCCGTTCTGCGCATGCGCGCCTATCCTCTACTAGCTTCACTGGTTGAAAACCACCCACCAGCTTCTACTGCGCATGCGCAGTTCATGTTAGCAACAGGCGCAAACGACAGATGGCGGCAGCTGTCAAGCACGCACTTGCCACTTTGTATGCGGCGTTGGAGTCTCGTAAAACCAGATCGCGCCTGCATCGCCCTTTGTGCGTTTATTTTCATATAGTTTTCTGGGTAGAAGCCAAATTTTCGCTCGTTCCCTGAGGGGACCACATATCGTGAAAATGTGGATTAATTCAGTGACACATTGCCTCTGCAGGTGAACTGCAGTAAAAGTGCGCTAAGTACGGATGAAAAGGCAAACAGCTCACCATAGACGACCTCGTACACTTCCCTTTCACTTCGCACAGCCTTGTCTTGTTCGTCCTTTATGCCACGAATAAAGAGTAAAATTTAATAAATAAAGAGTATTTAGTTCCAGCAGCTCACAGCCATTGCTGCTAGTCTGCATGCAGAGGTCGCCCCATTGGCCAATAGTTACTCTCAGTTACTCCTGCAAAATATACTGGATGAAAAACACAAGTTTTAAAACACGCGCGTCTATATTTAGTAGCTGGGAACTGGTTTATTGACAATCAGCTAACCTGTCCCGTGATTTAAGCACAGATCCTAAAACCTCTAATTCATTTTTGTCTTAATTTTAAGTTTAGTATTTTTATTTATTTCTTGACTATCAGGACACTACATGTAAGAGAAAAGACACCGAGTACTCTCAGTGTTGCAGAAAAAATACAGTGAATAGTTTTAATTAATGGGAGAATTTAACGTCGCTTTAGAGGCTTCTGTTAAGGAGGATCCGGAATAAGTTTTGCGTAAATTATCCTTGTACCTTGCTAATGGAAAGAAAAAGAATTTGAAAATTCATGAAACGTTGTGGTAAAGGTGGAACTCGAACTGGAGCATATAGGCCGCTTGGTAACTGGTGCTTATGGAGAAGATAAATTGTTTAACAATTTTTTTTCTCTCAGCGTTTGTGGCTCATTAGAACACTTCCATGTGCTGAAAATGTGCAGCTTGTTGCCATGTATCAGGTTGAGGTTTATAATAATAGTATTAAGAGACAGCTTGAAAATATTGAGAAGTCGAAAGATTACGGTTCTTGCAGTGTCTCACCGAGGGTTTTCAAACATTATTTTCTCGCTGTAGCATGTTGCGTCGACGTGGTGTATAAAAAGTTGCTTTCAGAGGGCTAATTACCTGATGATTGGAAAGTTACAAATGTTGTACCTGTATATGCTTAACTTACTTAGTAGTTTAAAAGCGAAGTTAAGTGTAAGGTCTTAAACAGCCGGCCAATTTGCTTACTCCTGTCTGTAGTAAAGTCTTTGAGAACATATTGTTCTCAGCGATGATGAAATACTTTAACCCCATAGGGTTCTCGAACTGCCAACAACAAGGGTTCAGAAAACGATTCTGCATAACGCAGCTCATTCAATTCTGCAATAAAATCGCCTCTACAGTTAATCGAACTGGTCAGTCTTGTCGTGTCTTCTTAGACGCTGGGAAAGTGTTTGATACTGACTCCCATTCTTTGTTGATAAAAAAGTCGAATACACTAAACATAGATACTGAAGTCACCACATGGAATAAGGACTACCTGAAATCACAAAAAGCAAGCAGTAATTAATTACACAAACTCAAATCTGGCTTCTGTTACTTGGCTATTTCGGGAGTGCCTCAGGGTTCAGACTTGGGGATAGTTTTGTTTCTGACCTGTATTAATAACATTTCTTCCGGCATTCGACTGTTTGCCAATGATAGTTTTTTTTACGCTAGGGACACTGGGGAAACTCATCACACGCAGTTAATAATGACCTGCAGCGTGTCGCACTATGCTTCAATAAAAACCAGATGTTCTTGAACGTGAAGAAGAGTGTTGTATTACACAAATTAACTCATCTATATTATCTATTAGGAGAGACCCTAGGAAAGAATCTAGGTGCAAATTTTTGTACCTTATTTATTTTTGTTTTGTTTCCAGAAGGTGGCTCATGGGCTGCTCCCGCTAATAATGTAATTAGCAGGGCCGGGAGATTTCCCACTTTCTTACAACGTAATCTAAAGCGTGCAAACAAGGCGGTGAAGGAGGCTGCGTATCATGCTCATGTCAAACCTATTCTTGAGTATGCCTGCCTAGTATGGGACCACACTGGCCACAACCCCCAACAAAGACTTTATCGGTTTGCTTGCAAGCAAGACTCTCCAATAGCCCCATGTTTCCACAAATGGCAAAAGGCTGGACCCTGTTAATATATTGCCGCATCTGTGGCAGATGAACGAACTGCTATACAAGCAGCTGAAGTAGGCTATGATACCAGAAATCACTGGTGGTGCTCACATACGCTCGCGTATACAAACAGGCAACACGAGATGGCTGGCTTTAGAGCGAAGTTTAGAGACTGGTATATGCCCAAACTTTAGATAAACGCCAACGCCTCCGTAATGGTCAGTCGAGTAACGTACCATGCATCCACGCAAACAGTGACGGAGGGAAAAAGTATTCCCTGCCGGGCAACGTCCGATGTTACCACAGACGATCCGTGCTCGAAGTACGACTGGACGATCTTGTTCGACTGAAGCACGCAGCCTATGAAGCAGCCGACTTTGATGAGCAGTTGGATCAGCTTTCGCGCGGGCGCTGTCCCAGAACTGCATATACCGAACACCGGTGGTGCATTTTTTTTTTTCAGATTTGTTTTGCTCCAAAACGGATGAAAATTTCTGAGACCGCCATTATATCGCCAGATGCTTCAAATCTTACCTGCTTGTGGCGCAAAACAACGCCTTCATGATCACTAGAAGCACAGTGTATTGCGCTCGGGCGCACGCCGCAGTTAAAACCGTGGTCCACTGCCGCTAAGCGATCGTAAAAAAATGGCCGCCTCGAAAGCTCTAGACGAGCAGCCATAAAATAACGCGCTGAAGGCATACTGTCTGAGCTTACACGGAAACTGCGCTCATTAAAATTCGCGTATAGCTTTGAACAGTTTGCGATGCCACGTTTGTCGACCAACTGTGCATTTCAAATGCGATATCGGGCCCGCTTACCGAAGGTCGTGAGCGTTCTGTGCGAGGATTCTTTCTTGTCTGACACGTGGTCGATCACAATTACAATGGCTCAGTGAGCGTGACATGGACGCCTACTTACTCTTCGGGTCAATATCATTCATTGAATGAAAAGAACTTGCATTCTAATATTCTATCAGATGAATACTCCAGGCACGCAAGAGCTTACACGAGCAGAATCGGAAATAACCAACATGTACGCTTCCAACAAGATAAAGAAGGAGCTAGTGAGGCTGCGTAGAAAATCGATGTCGACTGTTCCCTAAAGGAGCTGATGATTTGCTGTTGCGTTAGGGTAGGTATATTTTACAGCGAGGTGTAACAAAGGTTGCGTAAATATTGCCGCAAAAATATTAGCGATTAGACAATCGTGTAAATTAAAATTTATCTTATTTAATATTTGGATGTTTGTCTTCACTGCAAAGCAGTGACTCATTTTTTTGTGTGTGTGAAATTTTGCCTGCTGCAACATCCAGATAAAAAGATCAGATGGTGGGAACAGTTTTTTTTTTACGCACTTTTAATGCAGTGTTAAATTAAGCCACCATATTTTATGTGCAGTTGAACGTCGTTTTAACGAAGTCGAGCCCCGCCGCGGTGGCTCAGTGGTTAGGGCGCTCGACTACTGATCCGGAGTTCCCGGGTTCGAACCCGACCGCGGCGGCTGCGTTTTTATGGAGGAAAAACGCTAAGGCGCCCGTGTGCTGTGCGATGTCAGTGCACGTTAAAGATCCCCAGGTGGTCGAAATTATTCCGGAGCCCTCCACTACGGCACCTCCTTCTTCCTTTCTTCTTTCACTCCCTCCTTTATCCCTTCCCTTACGGCGCGGTTCAGGTGTCCAACGATATATGAGACAGATACTGCGCCATTTCCTTATATATAATTGGTTTTTTTGAGGGAAAGAAAATGGCGCAGTATCTGTCTCATATATATAATTGGTTTTTTTGAGGGAAAGGAAATGGCGCAGTATCTGTCTCATATATCGTTGGACACCTGAACCGCGACGTAAGGGAAGGGATAAAGGAGGAAGTGAAAGAAGAAAGGAAGAGAGAGGTGCCGTAGTGGAGGGCTCCGGAATAATTTCGACCACCTGGGGATCTTTAACGTGCACTGACATCGCACAGCACACGGGCGCCTTAGCGTTTTTTCCTCCATAAAAACGCAGCCGCCGCGGTCGGGTTCGAACCCGGGAACTCCGGATCAGTAGTCGAGCGCCATTTCCTTTCCCCCAAAAACCAATTAAAAAAAAACGGAGTCGAAGTTGCCCCGCAAACACTTGGTTATAGCCATTGCTTCGTTTGAAAAGATTGAAAATTATTTTTTGGGGGAAAGGAAATGGCGCAGTATCTGTCTCACATCTCCGCGGACACCTGAACGGCGCTGTAAGGGAAGGGATAAAGGAGGGACTAAGAGAAGGAAGGAATAAAGAGGTGCCGTAGTGGAGGGCTCCGGAGTAATTTCGACTACCTGGGGATCTTTAACGTGCATGCACTGACATCGCACAGCACACGGGCGCCTTTGCGTTTCGCCTCCATCGAAACGCGGCCGCCGCGGTCGGGTTGCACTGCACTTATTGAAATTCGCGGTATAGCTTTGAACGCTTTGCAATGGCACGCTTGACGACCTAATGCAAGTTGCATGGCAAATGCGATATCGAGCCCGCTCACCCATGTGCACGGTCGTGAGCCTTCATCCCGAAGATCCTATGTAGTCAGACACACGGTCGATCACAGTTACCATGGCTCAGTGAGAGTGTGACATAGACGCCTGCTTACTCCACGCCAATATCTCATTGCACGAAGAAAACTTGCATTCTATTTTTCTGTGGCACTATATTTTTATGTAGGCAGGTAAAAACTTGCACGGGCACAATAGAAACTAACCTACGCGTACGCTTCCAGCTTGAGGCGTGAAAAAATTTTCCAGTATTTTGCGTGGTGTTCGACAGAGTGTGTTACACACGGTAGTTTCATCCTGCCGCATCCAATGACTACGGAAATATTGCGCGCAGTTACAAATCTCTATATCTAGAGTGAACTGGCGCGAGTGAGGCTGATTCATTCGAGGTTCGTTATATTGTCGCGTAGTGCTGACAGAATGCCTGCCGCTCTTAATTTTAAAGCTGGCAAGGAACCATCGAGATAAGGCACCAAAGCAACTACAACAATCTGGAACGTAGTGGAAAATAGTGGAAGCAGTTGCGCGTGGCTGCGGTCATTCGATATTAGTCTGGTCGCATCTCGAAGCAAATGATAAATCCGAGTGCCGGCGTCTTTGAGCGTGAACAAGCAATCATTACAAAGACGCGTGGCAGTGTGCCTTAGCAATGTCGAAGCCTTTATAGGAGCTTTGTTATATCCATTATTTCGATATACAGTTCAACCACGTTGAAATGAAATTGAAGGGGCCCCGAGATTTCTTCGTTAAAGCCTTTTTTTTTTCGTTATTGTGGTACGCGACCTTGGTTGCAGCTGTCGCGTGCCGTCGGGCTTACCTGTCACTGTGTATACCGAAGACAACATAGCCGGCATTCAGTGTGCCGTCGGTGTCCTGGGTCTTCCGCAGCCCGCATGAGCTTCAGAGTTAAGAAAACGGGTCTTGGAGAAACGGTGTCGCAGAATACAGGGAGAGACCTACTCAGAATATTTAGCACTGATTTTTAGTTGCTGAAGTCTATATTAATCGCTCCAAAAGTGCGCGCGGCGGCGATTTCATCGCGACTATACCCGTTTTGTTGTCTTCGCCGCATATCTCACACGCTCGCGGGCCACAACACTTCTCCACATGGTGGGAGTGTATTGTGAAAATTTCCTACGACAGAGCAAAGGCTTTGATTATGGCCCTCTTCTGGTCAACGGAAATTGAGGCTTTCGTTTTCCCACGCTTGGCCCTGCGAAACCAGAGAGATCTCGATGCCACCAAGTACACCAAACGCTTTGCCAAACGGTTCTAGCCATATGCTACCATGCAGCGAAAACTGAACTGAAACTGCACATTGGAAGCCGAGGAATAATAATAATAATAATAATAATAATAATAATAATAATAATAATAATAATAATAATAATAATAATAATAATAATAATAATAATAATAATTGGTTTTTGGGGAAAGGAAATGGCGCAGTATCTGTCTCATATATCGTTGGACACCTGAACCGCGCCGTAAGGGAAGGGATAAAGGAGGGAATGAAAGAAGAAAGGAAGAAAGAGGTGCCGTAGTGGAGGGCTCCGGAATAATTTTGACCACCTGGCGATCTTTAACGTGCACTGACATCGCACAGCACACGGGCACCTTAGCGTTTTTCCTCCATAAAAACGCAGCCGCCGCGGTCGGGTTCGAGGCAACAAAAATTTAATTTTGAGGAAAAGGAAGGGATCAGTAACTGTCTCAGACCTCCGTGGACACCTCGACCACGCCGCGAGTGGAGAAAGGGGCTCCGTAGTGAGGAATATATAAATAATTTTTGACCACCTGGGGTTGTTTTATGTGCACTGGCATCGTACGACACACAGGCGCATTTTGCGTTTCATCTTCTTCGAAACGCGACCCCCGCAGCTGGGATTGAACACAGATCAGCTAGACCAGTAGACGAGCTCCCCAACCCAATGAGCCACCGCGGTGGAAAAAAATCGCTACCTTCAAGGGTCAGAGACCGCTCGCAGCGGGCCGTGTGCACCGAGGAGGCTAGAGAACGAGGTAACTGCAATTTACCACATCGAATCGGCACAGAAGTGCTGGGCAATTGACACTCTTTGCGCGAAATGGCCAGCGGGTTTCACTATTTGTTCGTTATATCCCCCTGCAAGAAAATTTTGCTTCGTAAAAACGAGATATAAATAATACACGGTCTTTTATAGGAGCTTCCAAGGGGAATGGCTAGCCCTTCGTTATATCCTTTATTTATTTGCGAACAGTTTCATTATAGCGAAGTTTAACTGTGCAACCCAGCGATAGAGCTTGAATATGAATGAATGAATGAATGAATGAATGAATGAATGAATGAATGAATGAATGAATGAGAAACACGCAGTGACTGTTACCCACCGGCTTGCTCATAAAACGCGGCCATGCTACAGAGGTAGTGCTCAGCAAGCTCCGGGCTGATGCTTACATAATGGAAGCTATGTGCACTGTTGGAATACCTTATTTACGTACATGAGACCGCGCACTGTGTATTGTAGCTCCGCGCCTCCGCGTAGTTTCGTTTCCGACGGTGGACAGATTTCTCTCTCAAAATAGTACATACCCATACCGCTAGAGAACGCCGCGATCAGTTGTCATGGCGATCAGACGCGCTGCCGATTGAATTAGAACTGCTGTTGCTTTTATCGTATCTCTGAAATGAAAAATTCCGAGGCTATTTTGTTTACATGTCTGTTCGAATACTAGGCAATATTCAAATCAACTTAAGGGTGCAGTAACAGCGCCACCACGGTGCAACGTGTGAAAAGCAAGAAAAAAAATTGTGAGTCAGCCTCCCGACGTCCTTTTTTCTTCCCTTATTCTGCTGCGTTTTTCCTTTTGCTTTTCTCCTGCGTCTCCCTTCCAATAATTTTTTTTTTTTACTCGTAGCGGGAGCGGGGGCTCAGGCGTCTAGCGCGTCATTTCTTTCTCTGTGGTATTGGCACCTTGGCTTGTTCCTTTCAACCGCGATTTCTCTTTTCTTATCGCTAAGTTTCCGAAGATAAGATAGAATTTGAGCAAAGCGACGAAACTGTGCTGCCTTGGTGCCCTGGCAACTTCTTGCTTTTTGACCTCGAACCATAAGAAAAGCGCTTCGAAAATTTGGTATCGCGTCCACAAATCTGCTCATTCTTGGCATTTTTCAGCGTCGCGTGGAAGCGAACGATAGGATGAAACTCAATTCCGACTCGAACTTGGCGGATTTTCTTCTAGTACACGTCAGGTAAGAAGCGCTGTCTTTGTGCTCACTTGGCCCTTCTCGCGGGCTCACATCGATTCGATGTGCGTTGGCTGCTGTGATTGGTCTGATGATCGCCGGCAGTCTCGGTGTTCATGTGGCCAATTTGTTTGTATCACTTGCCGAGCGCGTAGATGTAATTTGATCAATCTTTCTCCCGCAATCTCATGATCCGGTTGTGTGCAATCTGCAGGAAATGCATGTTGCGCGCAGTAACCGTTGTGCGTCGTAAACCGCGACGCTGCCGGCGCCGATTGTGTGCAGTTGTTGATTACCATTTTTTTACGCTTTATAGTTCACCGTCGGTGCACCTTCGTGTGAACGGTGCACGAAAGATAGTGTATCATTGTTATAGATTTGAATGTTCAATGGTGAGCAGCTTCTAAGAGCATGTGAAGCGGTAGAATGATTGTCTTAATTATTAGGACGCACACAGTGCATGTTTATGCGTATTTTTCTCGCTCTCATTCTTTACCTGTGTATATTAGTGCTTGTGTGCAGTGAAATGTTTCTGCCTATAAGCTTAATCACATTGTAAAACACTGCTATCATCTTTTTCATTTTTTTTTATCATGCTGGCTCTCCAGGAGAAAGCTGAGGCACTCCAGCCCTCCTTAGCGTGCTATGGAAGACCTAAGCACCTCAATGCTTCCACCATCCCCAAGTGATGAGCTCAACGGCGAACAGGAGGAAAGCTACCTCTGCCCACTGTGCTTGTACTCCACCACAAGTGCAGCCATTCTTTTTCGGCATCTATTCATACACACTGGCATCAAACCATATTGCTGCTTTGAGTGCGGAGAACGCTTTGCCATTCCTGAGACCCTGCGAAGTCACCTGACGGGGAAGCATCCGCGGAAGCTTCCACTTCACTGTGATAGGTGCAAGAGTGACTTTCGCTTCCGCTTGGAGCTCTGCCAGCATGAAGTTGTGTCATCTTTGGAGACCCTGCATTACTGCTACTACTGTGGGAAAGGCTTTCTCTCTGCGTCCGACGTCCTACAGCATGCACGGACATCTCACCTGCCTTCCAGGAAGCATGAGTGTGATGTCTGTGGCAGGTTCTTCCCTACCTTTGAGAGCATCAGCATTCACAGCGTCTTTCATTTGCGGCACAGTGGCCCTTACCATCAAGCAGCTATTGGTGAGTGACATTGGACAGCTGAATTTCCAGAAATAGTCCCATTGCCTTTTTGTTCTTTAGTTCTTAAAACATTAGATTTGCAACATTAATGTATTTACAGCTGGCAATGATAAAATAAAACTAGCTGTCACAATATTTACATTATATATCGGGTTTGCAATTTACTGAGTGCACTCTGCATTTATAATATTGTAGTACTTTGGAAGCAGCTCTAAATATTTAATTCATAAATGTTGCAAAATATGTTTGAAGCCATTACAGTGTGTAGTCATGTTCTCTGAAGGATGCAAACAGCATGCTGTGAAGCAAAGAAAATGACAAAACTGTAGCTGCTGGGTTTCAGAGAAAATGCTTGTTCACAACTGCGGCTACATGGGCACAAGAGTGCTGTGCATACAAGCTCAGTATCTCTCATCTGGTAAATGCCACTAAGATTTTGTTTCTTTTGCCCGCAGCTTGCAGTAGTTGTGGCCTAGCACATTTTGCATATTTTTTTGTAGATACTTTAAACACTTAAACTTACGTAGCTTGTGCACAGCCTATGCTCATTTAGCTGCAATGTTTCCTACTTTTGTTGTCATTTTTTTCCATCTTAAGGTTCAAAAAAGTACACGAAGTTCCACCGAAAACGACGACCACATCATTGCCCATTCTGCCCTCGGCACTTTCTGTACTTGGCATCACTAAAGAAGCACCAGCTGACACACAAGCTAGAGAACAGTTCCCTGTGCCGCATATGCGACCGGCCCTTCACGCTGCCCTGCTCAGTCCAGGGACACCTCAAAGAGCATGAGGAGGAGCTGCGGCTGTACGCAGAAGAGCTGCCACACGGCATCCCCTCAGAGCCACCACACGAGTGCGAGCTGTGTGGCAAGACCTATTCCACAAGCAACAGTTTGCGGGCCCACCGAAAGACCCACAGCTCCGACCGGCCACACAAGTGCGATGTGTGCCAGAAGCAGTTTCTGCGCTCCTATGACCTCAAGCGCCACCTCCGCATCCACACCGGCGAGCGACCTTTTGTCTGCGACGTCTGTGGCCAGGGTTTCTTCCAATCCTCGGCCATGCGCAACCACCTGCGCACCCACACTGGTGAGCGGCCATTCTCTTGCGACGTCTGCGGCAAGGATTTCACCCTCGCATCGACGTTGCGAGGCCACATGAAGATCCACACAGGTGAGCGACCCCACCGCTGTGCCCTGTGTGCCAAGTCTTTCTCGCGCCCTTACGAGCTCAAGACGCACATGCGCATCCACACGGGGGAGCGCCCCTTTGCGTGCGGCGTCTGTGGCCTCGGCTTTGCCCAGGCCTCCACGCTGCGGACTCACGTCAAGATTCACGAGCAGGGGGCATCCTTCGCCTGTCGTCTGTGTGGCGAGGCCTTTGCGCAGGCAGCAGACCTCGAGACCCACTCCAAGATTCATCTCGGGGAGCTGTCCCCACAGCCGGAGCCAGCACTGCCGTTCCGCTGCAGCATCTGCTCAAAGACCTTCACGCGACAGACGCATCTGCGCAACCACATGAAGCTGCACTTGGGTCCCGAACCATTCAAGTGTGAGGTATGTGGCCAGGCATTTGCCCAGTTCTCGACCCTCAAGAGCCACCTCAAGGTGCACATGGGGGAGCCGTCTTACTCGTGCTCGGCATGTGGCCAGCACTTCCTGCAGTTTGCTGCGCTCAAGGCACACATGGCGCTGCACAGCAACGAGAAAGCACTCGTTGACTAGGCACTGCAGCTGCCTTGCTGCTTCATTGCGCCAAGTGCTGTCTGTTCTGACAGCGGCTTGCCGAAACAGGGAAACACCATAATCGCGCGAGTAAAATTGGCCCAAATGTAGGTCGATCCCGAATTTTACTTTTTGAACAGAGAAAGAAGGAAAAGTTATCCAATATATATATATCTATTAAATTACTCGTCAACTCTTCTTTTTCTGATGTTTCAGCCTTCAAATCTAAGTTCAGAAAAGGAATGCAGCATGTATTTGTGCATATGTTTGCACTCTGTTTCATGTGTGAGAATTGTAGACCACATAACTCAAGGAAACGCTAATGGGAAATCATTTAAAAGCAGACTTGTAGTTTCAGAAAAAAACTCTTCCACCTAGTCCTTTTTTAAGTTTTTGGAGCTTATACAAATGGTTGGTTATAATTCAAGGAGCGCAAGTGTAAAAGCACCTCTGTTTCTATCTCGTATGTTTATATTATCCCGAATTACATGCTTGGATGTCTTGCTGTATTCTGTTAATCCAAGAGCGTTCAGTACGATTTTATCGCTTTCTGCGGTTGCTGGCTGAGTGCATTATTTCCAAAAATTTTATTTATTCGCATGGTACAAGTTAGTGCCACCTAAACCTGTGCACTGCAAATGTAGTAGTACAGACAAAAATTGTCGCCAGACTGAAAATTTCAACTTTCAACCAGATGGCAACATGATTTTGTGTTTGTGTGCATATGATGCACAGTTTGCATTAAGAAAGCGGTAAATATTATATTGTTTCCTGTTACATATTAGCAGCCATTCTGATGTGAGCAATCATCCGAGCATTATATAATGCGTCGCATGCCACTGATTTTTTTTGTCCTCCAGCACACGAAAGCTTTCCAAGTGTAGATGGTGAAGCAGGCATTGAATGTGTGTACCTCATTTCTTCTCAGTCTGTGCTTTAGTGGCTGCGAACATCATTTGCTGGCATGGAAATCTTGTTGCCATGCAAAGCATCCTTCGGCTTATTCTTACAAGTTATATGTAATAACACAAGAAAATTTTGTAAGTTTGTTGACATGGCTATATTATTATAAATTCCATATGACCAAATTTGCGCCAGAGTTTTGCTGGATTGTAGACGTGTGGAGACAGTCGCAACATACATGTTACTCAGGGTACTTCGTGTGGAAACCAGCACTTGTCAATCCTGTGAGTGTTTGTCCTTGTGAACTAGTGTTGTGAGCTAGCGTTAGCGTGAATGTTCGCCTTTCTGAATGTGCGTTGGTCCTCAGTGAGCTGTTGAAGGCCTTAGACAATGTACTGTTTCAGCATGCTTTGCACAGAGAAGCCATTCAGCATGAGCGCAGTAGACTGTAAAGCAGAAAGCATGTGAGCCAAATAAAAAAAAAATGTGCTCATCAATGATTTCCTCAAGTACTTGAACTCAAACTAAAAAAAAAAAATAATTGTTGTTTACTTGCATAAACTTGTTTAGGGCTGCAGATTTGGCATTGTAAGAGGTCAGAATAACCTGAAATTGACCGAAATACGGTCAAAGGCACTGTAGCAGTAAGTTACATGTGGGAAGACTTAGGTATAGCTCTGAACAGTTCATTTTTAGTCCATGCAAACGTGCGTAGTATGCTTTCAGTGATGCCATTTCGCAGTGCGCTGGTACTATTTACACCCTTGCTTCAAATTAGTTTTTGGCAGTCAGCTTCTCTACAATGGAGAGTGTTTTGTGCTTTACTTGCTGAGAAAATTGAACACAGTATCTGTCTCACATCTCAGTGGACACCTGAACTGTGCATTAAGGGAACGGATATAGAAGGGAGCGAGTGAAATAAGAAAGGAAGAAAGAGGTGCGGAGGTCTCCGGAATAATTTGGACCACCTGGGGAACTTTTAACGTGCACTGACATTGCATAGCACACGGGCGCCTTTGCATTTCGCCTCCATCAAAACTCTGCCGCCACGGTCGGGTTCGGACCCAGGAGACAGCATTCAATTTTTAAAAAAAATTCAAGCCATCTATATCAGTTTCTGTGATGTAGAGTTTTGATTGCTGTTTCTTTCCTTTTTTTTTTTTGCTCCCCTAAAATAATGTTCACAGTCTATGGTCCACATTCATGTTCTTTATTTCATGCTTGTTTAGATGCATTATTTTTTTTTCTGATTAAACGCCTGTCATTGAAGCTGTTTGTGTTTCTGTAATGGCAAGTTTATCTGTAACACTGAGTTTCAGGCAGTTCTTTTTTTTCTTTGTGACAGAAGCCATTGGCTTGCTCAGCTTGGTCATGCTGGCGGAGCTAGCAGCGTGGGCTGCTAAGTCACATACCCAAGCTGGCATCACTGAAATTGCACCCAATCTAGAAGTAGTTGGCATGAGCACTAATTTGCTGATGGTTTTGTCTGTTATAGTATGTAAGAGCTCTCAAATGTGACCAGCCTGTGCTGTGCTGTGTAACTCATTTGGTGACAAATAGTTATGATCGGGGCTTTGCATATTTTGAAAACCCAATGCCATATTCAGATTGTTCTGCACTGCATGTCTACAGCCAGTTTTGACTACGGAAACTGCATTTCCTGAGCACTGCTGTATAGCAAAAACAAGAAGTTTAAAGTAACCTATTTGGTTTTAAAATGATAGGTCAGCTAAATTATTCATCTTTCTACTAACAAGATGTGTTAGTCATCCAAGTTGATTTGTTGTGAGCTAACATTATGGTGTATAATATCAAGTCCTCAGCGTGTTCCAATTAACAGTGCATATGGCAGAGGCTAATTTGGTGGCGAGGATGGTCTTTCACAGCTCATTCATCGCTTTGGCTGTGGTGGTCAAAGAAAATTGTGGTGGTTTTATGAGCCTACAATGTGCGATGTTGTTGAACTGTTCCTGTTGTCTTTATCAATAGCGGAAATGAACGTATGAGCTCTATGAAGCAGATTGTTCTAAAGAAATGTCAGGATAAAATTTCAACCAGAAGGCCGAAAATTAAGTGTGCGGGCCTGTAGAACAGTCTGAAGGTCTGTCATAAAATTTTTGTCAGCAGACTCTATTCATCAGAAAAGTTGCTCTGGCTGTAAGGTCATGTGAAAAATATTTCTAGTAGGCTTCATCTCCATGTTCGCTGCTTGCTTGACATGCACCACAATTTACCCTTTTGTCCTCGGCTAAACTTTTAACTGCAGTAGCACGAGCACTGGTGAAAAAAATATTTCAGGCTACAAGAGAAAAACATAACTTCCTGAGACAGCCCCATAACCATTAGCCCCGTAAACGTTCTAAGAGTTTAAATATCAGTGCTCAACACGATGTCCACTCACATCTTTGTTCACAGCTGGCATGAGATTTGTGGCAACATCAGAATGTGCTCTGGTGCTCTACAGACAGTGGCATGGCTGAGCATTTTTAAGTGTAGAAGAGAAAAAAAAATTGTGCCGTCTACATTTCACTAGTCCCAGTAGTGTTTACTTTCATGTGAATGTTCCTCTTAGAAAAAGGTGTGCCCTATCTTTCTATCTGTTTGGTGTCCTGTCTCTGTTCACTAGTCAAGTGTTACTTGCGTCCATTACTAACTGTGCCGTTTCGTGTGTACTGTGTGTGCCAAATTTATGGCAACAAGGTTAAGAATACCGACCAAAGATACAGCTCTACCTCATGAAAGTTCCGATAAACGTGTCCCTTTTGACGCTATAGGAATATAGTTAGTAGTGCCAAACTTTGTTCCTTTGCTGTTTGCTAGACTCTTTTGTTGGTTCAGTTTCTTTTGCTGCATGATAGTCTTTCTGTGAAGTGCACTTTCTTTTTCTGTGTCATTTGCTGTACTGAGGAAGCTTTGTGTGCCATGCTTTCAACTGTAAACATAGTTTGCTTCTCTTGTGTAGAGAATTACTGTGAGCAGGCAGAATGTTTGTTAGTGGTGGTGCTGCTGGAATCATTTCCACTTTCCAAACGTCCTTGGCTCATTGTCCTCGAAGGCTTGTTCTTTGAGAGGTAAGCAGGTATTACGCAGAGTGCATAAAAACTGCATTCCTCTTAGGTGCAAATGGATTAAGCTTATTTGGTCTACCTTGCAAAGACCATTGAAGTGAAGCAAAAAAACAAACAAGTGAACCTGTTTAAGATAAGCGTGTCGACATTTTCAAGCACCTCAAGACTTGCAATGTTCAAACTGGCAAAAGCGTGCCGCATACCAATCAGAATACACTTGTTTGATTATTTGTGATGCTATCCTGCTTCACACTTATGCGGATGAGTAGACAAGATTTGCTCAGGAATGTTTACATTAGATGCCGTGCAGCACATTAACCTGAGACTTATAAACGAGGATCGACAGAAGGTTTCTGTTGCAGTCTGGTAAATCCAGCTGTGCTGTGTTTCTGAATACTGCTAGTCAAGGTGCCCCCAAGTTAGGCATTTGAAGATATGCGTTGCGAAGGGTGAATCTGCTCATAAAGCAGTATACTACACTTGCGACCTCATTTAAAACCTGCTCACTGACAAGGGACATGCTTTTTGCTTTCGTGCATACATGACTGCGTTTGCCACCATCCAGTGGCAGCGGTGTTTTTGTGGTGCCACATGGCTGTGGTGAATTGCTAAAGTGCTAGCTGCTGATGGAGGTTCCAGCTGTAGCATTTGTAGATGGCAGGCTTTTGCATAGCTTTGCCTCTCAGGGAAGCCGTGCTTTAGAGTGGAGAGGGGAGAACAGCCCAGCGAGTGGGCTCCTGGGTACCTATCGGAAAAGAAAAGTTCCTATGAAGTATGGTGTGCTTTTCATGCCTACTCAAACTGTAGTAGCCCTGTGGAATGTTGGAAGACGAGTATTTTTCCTAATGCCAGCGTTTGCAAGACCTTGCGAGTTGATCATGTGTGTGGCATAGTTTGTGGCCCGTGTGTGTGTATGTACTTCAACTTCTGCTTGTAATTACACTTCAAGAATCCTGTCCAGTACTTGGCCTAGCAAGAAGGGTATTCTTGTTTGATCGAGCCCACCAGTTATTTTGAAGCAAGCACTACTGTAAGCGTAACCTGTGTGGATAAGACTTAGCCCAGGCAGCACGACACCTGTTAACTGAAGTCTTTTCTTGTTTACAGTAATCAGAGTTCGCAGCATGTCTTGTTTCTAGCCCTTCTGCAGTTCAGCAGATAGTTCAGTGAGGAAATGTGTTCAGAACGTAGTCCTTTGCTCAATTAAGCACTTTTAACTCCCCACGAACTGGTTCAATTTGCACATTCCAATGTTTATGGCTATATGTAAGACTGTCACATGCACAGAGGCGTGCATGCATAGTCCAAATGTTTCTCTTACATACGGTCGCTGTACTCAAAAGTGTTGGTTCACGAAAAGCATGCATGCAGTATTGACATTTACACAATTCAGCTTCATGTGGGACACTAGCTCTGCTTTTAGAATTAGGTAAACACAACGGCTCTCGAAAAATAAATTGTTTTTGGAATCAACACACAGGCCGTGGCCATGCCAAAACAGCCTGGTATACAAAATGACCATGTGTCTAGGCAAGTCATACTCTTTTAGCAGACTGATCAGATCACTGAATTGGGTCAAATGTGATGGCACATACTGCAGCTGTAGTCATTCAATGTGCATGTATTTCCACACAGCATAGATGTTTCCCATAACATTTTTGGTGGTGTGTAGGTAACCTGACAAAATTGGCCCACAGTTTGTATCAGATGTATAGAATGTGCATGCAAAGTAGGCTCATCACGGTGTGTACCTTGATCAATAAAAGTTGTCTTGTGTATACCATGCTTGGTGCTCATGTCTTATCGCTCCTTCCTTTCACTTGGCCTGTGCGGAATATTGGGAAGTGATCACAGGTAGTTCTTCAGTGCATAAGCCTCAGTGTTTGATGCTAGTGAATTTACCTCTTCATGTGGCAGTCATAATAGCACAGAACCAAACTACTTGCAGCCAAGAGACCTGGACTGATCCCTAACAAGGCTGTTGCAGAACAAGCAACATTATTATTTAACTTGAAGCTGCACAAATGTAACCAGTGTGCTGGATAAAGAAAAAGAAGGCTTACTGCCAATCAAGCATGGCTTCCATGTTTGGCCCACTAATGGTGACCCTCACTGCATGAAAGCATTCAAATTCATCTAAATACAAGGAGTGTGTTTCCCATGCAAGTTTAATACAAAGCGGGATGAGCAAAACAGCACTGTGACTTGTGAACAAGCTTGAATCTTTCCAGCATAGTCACTGCTATGCAGTGAAAGTAAAGCCCTATGCAAGCAAAGCCATTCATTAAAAACACAACTTCGGCAATAATGCACCTTTTCTTAGCGAGCACACTCAGAAGACTGAATGGAATACGGTTTTCAAGTCATCGTCGTGCAGTCATCATAACCCTCGGCTTCACACACAATACTTCCGCACACAGTAGGCGTGCTGCACAGAGCGGCTTAATCGGCGACGCAAACTCTGTCACTTTCCAAGTGCAGTTAAAAAAATAACACATTTACACCATTGTAACCTGTCCCATACAGCCCCTTGAAATCTAAGCAAAAGCTCAGCATCGCTGCAAATGTGGCTTCCGCTACATTTTTTCATCACACCTAGGGATGTGTTCAGTTATGTAAATTACACCCAGAACCACATCTCCATGATATAATTATCAGTAGCAGTTGATGGCCACAGCAGGCAGGTCAATTCAAAAGCTACCAGCATTAAAGGTATACTAAAGTAAAATTGAAGTTGACCTGTTCAACAGATAACTGCATGCTAACAGTAAAGACCCTTCTTGCACTGAGAATGGAGCTTTTTATGATAGAAAAGGCCAAAAAATAAAATACAGGTGATACCATCACTAACCGATTCCGCAAGTAAACTGCAGTGTGCCGACACGCGATTTTTTTTGCGTGGCTCCCAGAGCCTAGGCTACACTGCCATTGACTTCAAAACGGTGGTCACAGTCCTTTTCAGTGCAGGCGTCAGTTTTAATCAGATGGTGGAAAAATTTAATTCAGCTTTCTCTGCAATAAATTGTTTTTCCGCTTGAAAAGCAACTATATGACCAGAAAAAGCCACAGTATTGCTTTTTACTAAAACAAATACTGGATGGAATTTCCCTTAGCATCCCTTAAAGAAAAATCTACTGCCCAGTTTTAAGAAATCCTTCATTATCCCAAGCATTCACGATCTAAATGTGAAACGGACAGTACTACACCAAAGCAAATGTTACACGTGATTTCATGTGTGGGCTGCATTCTTTCCCACTTGTCTGCAACACAGATGAAATGAATCGGGCATCACGTAGAAATTGAATACCAGAACCAAACACCATTACTAAAAGGCTGTGCGTTCTGTCACTCCCTTGGACTTGAGTTGTTTGCTTGCACCCGCAAAACATCAAGCTTCAAGTGATTTGTTGTTACGCTCATTGCCTGCTTGCACAGACATAAACGACAAAAGGTACAAATGATTGTTGGGATGCCTTTTAACACGTTTTCATACAATTGCCCTTCGTTTCACACTTTGTGACAAGACTATACAGTGTTTTAGCAATTCTTCCATGTTGTGCAGTTTTATCATACTCCAGCTCAGCATGGAAAAGTGCGGACAAAAAAATGCAATGACAGTCACATTAGAGACATGCTGGTTCCCTTGCCTAGCATTACATTCAAGGTGTGAATGAATGACAGTTACAACATGCAATAAAGTCACCCCTGCAGTCTTTGGTAAAGCCATTAATCTAGCAAGACAGGCACAGCAGGTGCCACATTTGATAGGGAGACTTTTTCAATTTGAAATAGCAGTCATGTTACAAGTATGTTCCTATGAAAATTCATTTCTGGTCATTTCTGGGTCCTGACGTCAAACCCGGTTCACAGCATCAGCTCTTCTACAATGCGAAGGAGGGCATGGGTTTGCTAAGCACAAAGTCGTGTCGCATCTGTGCTGTTGACTTGCAACAGAGGAATGGTTCAGAAAAGCATTCAAGCATAATACATATCCACGGCTACATTTGTTCTCAACAGACACGTGTATGAAAAAATATTCCAAGCAAGCCTGAGTCAAATCAGTGTTCATCTTGCTGTAAAACTATGAAAAACACTGTCAGTAGCAATAATTTTCACTCATAACTTGCCTTCCAAGTTGTGCTAATAGCAGCAAGTTAAATGTTGAAACAAAAAAAAAGTAGAAATGCTGAAAACAGGAAGTAATAGTTCTTGTATGACTGCTTCTACAAAAGCGCATGCAGAATGTCTATGCACTCCTTCACTAAGCCTATAATGCATAATTTCAAGCTGCTAGAGAGAAGTTCTGTACTCTTTTAAAAGAGTAACCAGTGCTGTAAAATATTATTTGGCAACAGCACCCACAGCCTTAAGCCATGTAACAAAAAGGAAATATAAAAGGGAAGTTTGGTAAAAAATGCTGATTCGCAATATACTGATGTAACCATAGGTGCAGCCGGCCAGAGATGTCCATAACCTTTTAGCAAAAGTATGTAAATAAACATTGCAAGCAATCTATTTAAGACTAGACATATAACCACAATTTAGACAAGCATTATTGACTAACGTGTTGTCAGTGGGAGAACAAAAGCAACAGGAAGTTGAAAGCAAATAAGGAAGTAACAAAATTTAGAACATGTTAAACCTTTCACTTAAGTAAACTTGTCTGTCACATGACGAGATTTTGCCGTTTTTCAAAGCGTGCATTTTGGAAGCACAGTATTACATGCTTCTAATATAGCACGGCACCTTTCTTCATCTGCAGCATGCGGACTAAGTACTCAACAGACACAAAAAGATTTTCCAATAAATATCACA